>JBCJKH010053584.1:31869-47478 GCA_039877255.1 Loriculus beryllinus
TCTAATTTTGTTTGTGTGAGTAGTAACATACTGCAATTACTGTTCATTGACACTATGCATGCATTTTTTACAATCTGACTTCATAAATTTATAAGTCTAATTTTATTGTCTCTCACAGATGTGTCTGAGGTTTATGTGTGTATATATAGAGATAAAATGACTTCTAACTAAAAGTGGCAGAGTCAGACCTACCAGTTTTATGTACAAGTTTCTCTTCAAGAAAGGTTCGTTTTGTAAATTAATAAACCAAGAATAAAGTCAGGTTAAGGGCTGACCATTACACAGGAGAGACATAAAGAATATTCACATGAAGAATGAGAAAGAGACCAAGCCTTAAAGTTTCAGCTTTGTTTCGGTAATAGCTGGGACCTTTCCTTGGCTAGTTGCTATTCATCAAGCTCTGAGCTTCAGACACCCTGAGTCACCACAAAAACATACATGCTCAGTCCTTTCATGTGAGGGCAAAAAATATAAGCCGTTTCCCCTTTAAAATTTAGGATGTTTTTTTTTTTACTTACCCATAGCAGAGTTGTATGTAGTACATAACTCATCTTCATGCTAAAAATTTACCTTTTTGCCCCAAGCAAATAGGGTTGGATTTTGATTTAAGAGTCACTTTAGAGTTACAGCTTAGTACAGGACAATATTTGGAGCAAAGCACAGCACTCTTTAAACCAGCATTAGTCAAGGTAAGTTAAATTATTGAAAATATGCTTTAATCCCAGTACTTTTAAAAGTAGTCACATCTGTAAATTAAAGGTGAAGGAGGAGACAAATGATTTGAAATGTAAAATATGGCAAAGTCACCAGCAACCAGACCAAGTCATGGAATTCTTAACTAAAAATGAGCTATTAACACTTAGGAAGTGTGGCCTCTGTACAGGGCAGAAAAATAAATGAAAAGTCTTTATGCCAAGTTGTAGCAGATGAAAATGATGTAACCAAAAGTCTTCAAGTTTCCTTCTTTACTTCTTTTCCTAAGATATGCGTGGCTGTAGTAACACATGTAAGTACCGAAGGAATGTGTCTGTGAATTCTTTTGAAAGTTATCAGTCCTCAAGTAATATCACACAGATATGTGTGAGCAAAAATCTGAATTTCTGTTCACATTGGTTTTAAGGTTAGGGAAAGAAAATTTCAAGCAGGGGAGGAAGTTGATTTCTTGTCACCTGCTGACTTCCCCTTTTGTGACTGAAAATCTTGAATTCAGGCTTGGAAATCTCTATTCACTCATATTATGCTTTTGGAAAGACCTACATCTTCATGAGCATGCCAGTGGGCCTGTTTGGATCACAATGTGAAAATTCCTGGATGTCTTTTCAGAATCAATTTGCAAAGAATAATCAAAAAGCTAATCAGGAGAGCTAGTTAGGGGAAGAGCTTCTGTGATGTGCCTCACCAGAACTAAGGCAAACCAGACAGCATCGTGAAATTACTGAAAAAACATCATCAAGTAACCTCTTTGATCCTCTTCTGTCAGTATATGTGCAATCCAGACTTCTACAGCCACTTATGTTCACCTTCCTAAGGCATCTGTTACCATAATACTGCAGTATACGTTGTAGTATTTATGAAAACATGATATGTGAAACATTTTAGAAATGCATCTCATTGGACAGGACTCCAAGTCACTCAACACAATCATGTTAAATGAGTCTAGAAATACCAAGAAAGCCTCTGTTGGTGTGTGGGGAACCACCGTATCAGCATTCAGCAGCACACAGATTCCCATCCTGAGAAAAATCTATAATGACTCCTTTTGACATATGCATGCACAGGAAGCTGTAGTACAACAGAAATCACTCCCTGTGTTTGTGGCCACTGGATTTTCTTATAACTGTGGAATGCACAAAGCTCAACTGATATTTTTAAGTGGCTAAATCCAAAATACAGATTCTCCAAAGCCTTCCCACTGGCTAAGCCTGCAGAGGCTTGCTTGTCCATCAACTAGGATACCTCGGTAGCTGTCCACTGAGCCAACACGTAAGTCTCTTCCTTGATGAGCAGCATGGTGTTTCATCTGCAGCAGGATTCAGAAATGAAATTTTCCCTTCCCCATAACACCTGTAAAATTGATCTAATGAATACTCTTAGAACAGAAAGCCAGGTGGTATTTCATACTGAACACCAGGGAAAGGAAGAGGAAACATGCTGTGTATTTCCTTTCTGTTTTATTTACAACCTGGTGTTTATAGCTTCCACCCAGAGGATGAGAAACTGAGCTTCAAATCCTCCTATTATTTGTTTAAAGCAGGACTCTGTTCCTAGGAGCATGCACTGGCAGAGCCTGAGATAAAGTTCTGCTATCTAAGCCTTCCTGCAGCCCTTTCCTTCTTAGGAGACGAGACTTAAGCCCATCTCCTTAGAATTCCCTGCCAAGAGTTTAGATAATTGAGAGTGCCAGCTCCTTTGGATTAATACAGTTCTAGCATTGGTATTGGGAGAATTATGGCATGGACAATATCAGGCACTTAGAGTTAGGTGTGCTGAAGCTGCGCCCACCTCTCTTACATGGACTTAATCACTGAGATTGCTTTAGCCCCCCATTGGTAAAAATTCAGTTGGTGTCTCAAAGATTTTAACTTATGCAACAGCTTGTAGTGGAAACGACAGAAATATTTTTCCTATATGAATTAGAGATTGAAAGAGAGGGAATGAATGCAAAATTAGACTGCTCAGGACACAGTGGTGAACGCATCTATTCATGCACTGATCTTCTGTCTTGATGATTGTGACAATTGGAATGTCTCCAGTGTGTGATCTCCTCTAAAAAGGAGCTGTCACAGTTACTCCATACTTGCTTCTCCTCTGTTTAGAATGGAGAATGCAGTTAGCTCCTGCATGGCGCACTTCTGCTTAATTCTGGGCTTGGAACATCTTCAGAGAATAGCAGTACCATAAGGATATATCTAGATTGGGTGTGTTTCTAGACTTTCTCAGTTGAAAAGAAAATTAAGCCTTTAAAGGGAATCTGTAATGAAGCTTAAGATATCAATCAAAATTGTGTAAGATATATATATATATTAAGTAAAATATATTGGCTCATTATTTAGTGGATCCAATAAACCTAATGTATTTCTTGTATAAAAGTCAACTGTACCTAAAACTTGTGCTACAGATGTTTCATGGTACTGTGGTACTCATGGTACTCAATTCATGTTTTATGGTACTCAATAGGAGAGAATATTTGGCTTCTATGCATGGTTGGGAAAGTGAATCAAGTCCTACCTGCTTGTACTGTTAAGTTTTTGCTCAGGACTGAAATCAGATGTTTGAATGAGCCTCTATTTTAGCAAGGTTTTTGTTACGAATGCTTCCCTCTTCCTCTTTCTTTACAATAGGTCTCAGAAGTTCCATAAGCAAAAGACAGACTCCATGAGCACCTGTCCTGGTGGACATCAGATAGTACATCCAACAACAAATAAGGTTTAATTTTATTCATCCAAGAAATTTTTGTGCTGCTTTTAGTAGGAAAATATCAGTTGTCACCCAAGTAATGTGTTTCTAATGGTCACAAAAATATGTTCCTTTCCATCCACAAAATAACTTCTTTTCCATCCACATCTATTTACACACAGTCAAGATACTATAATATGCCTTAAATAAGTCATACCTCTTTTAACTTTAGAGCCCATGGTAAGCTTTTGTTTTGTATATGTAGATTTTCTTGGTTAAAAAAAATTAGGAGGAGAGATGTTTCCTGCTTTGTTTAAAGCAAGGCAGCTTGTTCAATGTTGAAGAAATGGTCTGCACTCTGGATGTAACTGTCCAGCTGTGGGCTGAAGAGCAAACAGAAATATCACCCTCTTTCAGCAGCTAAATGTCTTCAGCAGCTTTTTGTGTATATGCAATTGCTCTGCAAATTAAGTCCTGGCAATGAAACAGACTCTCAATAATTTAGGCATGGAAATTTAGCCCTTCCACTTATCCCTGTCTAATTTAGGGTTTATAGTACTTGTCTAGTTCACATAACTGACAAAATCCCTGGTTCGTTAGTTAATCCATCCTGTGAGTTCTATCACAAAAGCCTGTGATAATGTTTATTATTAGTGTAAATATATTTGTATCTTGCTGCAGGGGACTGAAGTGTCCTTACATATTTTGGTCATCTTCTCTGATAAACTCGAGATAACTATAGAATTTGTTCCTGGAGCTTGTTTGCTCTCGGAACCAGCATGTAGGACTATGCAGAGATGTCTCTACTTTCACGAGATGCGTGAAACGCCCTGTGGGGCAATGTGGGATGGTTTGATTTACAATCCAAAAGAAGAAACTCATAACTCTGCTGCTGTTTTCAACCAGGTCTAAACAACTTTGAGTGTCATTTCCCCAGCTCCCAAGCAAAAATGTTGTCAGGATCCAACTGGAGAAAACCCCAGTGTCAAACTTTTGTGATTGTAAGTGAAACTAAGATGAAAACAAGGTCAAGTACTGTAATTGATCAGTTGGTTTATTACAAAAAGACAATTATTATAAAAAGGGAATTTTTTGTAAAAAAGGGGATAGCGATACAACAGACCAGAAAAAGGACAGTCACGAAGCAAGAATTTGGGCTGCAGAGAGAGAGCATTAGTCCCCGCCATAGATCCAGTGGTATCCTGGGGATCCATCATTATCATCAAAGGTGGTGGGAGCCCTCCAGGGTCCATACTCAGTATCGGAGCAGAGTATCCTCCAAGAATCCATAGTAGTCATCAGAGGTGGGTGGGTGTCGTTGTGGAGGGTGTCCATGTGGAGGTGTCCTCCTGGAGTTGTCTCATTGAAGGTGCGCTTTTTCTCCCTTTTATAGTGAGTTAGGGGGAGTACCTCTGCTCATGGTGGTCTTGCAGCCAGCTCTTCAACTGCACATGTCTGCAGCGATTCTTGGGATAATGGACAGCAATTCCTCATACCAATCCTTGAGATAGTGTGTGGAAGAGGCTTATCTAACCTCTTCCTAGCCATCTCTCAGGCAATGGACACTGGAGTGTTAACTCCTCCCACGCATCTCTGAGACAATGGATTGGTGGAATCCCACCTCAGCTTCTCATACCAATCTTTGAAACAATGGACGGTGGAGTCCACTGTCCGTGAGTTTCAAATCAGTCTCTCACAGATGTAAAGAGAGCTATAGAAAAGGTTACATGAACTAAAATGCAGTCTTTTTTTTAACTCATAAAAATGTTGCCATAGTGAAAACTCTGCCACAGAATATTGCTCCAGTTCCTGTCACCAAATGGAACAACTATTCTGTTGATGATGCCTGCTATACTTGTTAATTATTGCACTCTAGAAATAGGCTGATGTCAAACAGAGAGAAAGGACCCTTCCAATCCTTTCTAATCTATAACCTAGAAATATCTCTGCACTGCAGTCAAACTAAAATCTAGTGATGGAAAACAATAGTTTTTTGGCTATCAGCATCCCTGTCTGAATTCAAAATAAAATCCTACAGATGAGATACTTTGTCTCCTACTACCCATCAACTCATTGTCTCAAAGGAAATCTTTGTGTGAAGGAATAAAGACAGAGATAATAGCAGACTTCATTGCTCTGGTCTTACTATGCCAAGAAAATGAGGTTGTCACGAACGCTTGAAGAGGAGAATTTCTTTTGCTGCAATATTGTTGGGGGAAATCGCACCATCAGCAACTGATTAACAGTTGAATATTGACAGTTCAGTAAGTGTGACTACTGTATGACCCATAGATATCATTTTGTAAGGCTGCCTTCTGCAAGCAAAGTGAGATAGAGGTTAATACACTGGCAGTGAAACAGAAAGAAAAAGATACAAACAGGAAAATCCTCTTGGGCTTCCTCATGGCAACTCATTTTGAGTTTTTAAAAGGGCCTGAAAGAGGAGCTGCTTTAGAGAAGAAAGTGTTTCAATGCGCACAATTGCTGATTCTGCCATACAACAGCTTTCTTGGTACAAAAGGGCTGAGATCTACTTGCACTGGTGCTTTGATGTTAATTCTTCAAACAAGCATAACCCCAGAAAGAGAATGAGCATTATTTTGATTCTCAGCATGGTGAGATATCATTAATTTTCCTTTTTTATTTTTTTCTTTTATAATATTGGAAAAGGCCAGGAGGATGTTTCACAGTATCCCCTTTGAGGCATTTTGTATTACAGTTGTTTTCCTCAGTAGTGGATTTTATGATACAGACTCTTAAAAACTTAGCCATGGAAATTCAGCCCTTCCACTTATCCCTCTCTAATTTAGGGTTTATAGTACTTTAGTTCACATAAGTGACAAAATGACTAATTTATTTATTAATCCATCCTGTGAGCTCTAGGGCAGACAAGTAGAGAGAGTCAGGAACAGTAGGGAGAATGTGAAAGGACAGTGGTGCTTTCAAACATCATTTATATAATTCATACTCTATCTAGTGCTCATTACAAACACCACATTATAATCTAAAATCTACTGTGGTCTACTCAAAGAATTTGTAGTATCAGAAAAGAAAAATTTTCCCAGTTTAGGTCTGCATTCCTCACCAGAAAGCAGACGTATGGCTTGCCCTAGGCAGGAAATGTACTCTGACTGAAATTGTGCATATTTGCTTGCATTTATAATTGTAAGGTGGAGCAGATGGTGACAACTTAGTTGAATGTGAGCAGTCCATTGAAATAACCTAAATCGTCAAGCTATTCTCCTATAGAAAGCTGTCTGTGCACCATTCGCACCATTTGAACAAATTGAAAGTAGCCTTCGTGTTATTGAATCAGCTGGAATTGCCTTGCGTTGTGAGATACGCTGGGTCTACAGGGTTTTACAGAGTGTAAGCTCTTTCATTTTGAGAGCTGTGAATGCTCCAAAGCTGGGGGAAAAGTTAACAAAAACTCCATATCCATTCTACTCTCTGACTCATTTTGCTGTAGAAAAACTTCTGGGCAGATATCTAATGAGATTAACAGCATTAACAAAAATGGCATGTCTTCAGTTTTAAGCCCAAGGACAGGCTGCTCTTATCAATAGGCTCCAGATCTGCAAGGCAAGGCAGTAGCCAACATCAAAACAAGCTCCATCGAAAATACTGTTTTCTACTTTGTTACTGTGATGTATTGGCAATCAGCAGTTTAAAAGCAGGAGGCAGAATGTCTTTGTGTGGGCATGGTGTGCAGAATGAGAATAGGCTGCTCGATTTTGATGGGGCAGATCACACTTTCAGAGTCCCCATTCACCATTTCAGAGGTGGGGAAGGCACTGCCAGCTACTCACGAAGACCCTGCTTCATGAACACATGGCTGTAAAAGGGACCCAGGCTCTCCTGTGAAAAGCAAGAAGAACGTTGTATTGCAAGGCCCAGTGTGCATGATAAAGACCTCAATTACACTGAGCAGAAAGCGATCTGAGATAACCTCTAAAGATCTTAAGGAGAGGCTATGGCTTAAATCCTATCCAGGAAAGTAAGGAGTGTTTTGAGATATAAGGAGTTACTGGGAGGTAGCTTGCTGCCATGTACTAAAGCAGCTGGTTTTGTGATAAACCTCTGTGTGCACGCTCTTTTTCTGTGATAAATTCGGTGAATGCAAGCTACTTCATTTCTTTTTCATGCTGTTCTGCCTTTTCTGATCAGGGATAGGAACATTTTAATTTTTCTGTTATTCCACAAGTAACTGTTTCTGTGCCTATACCACTTCACTGTCTTGTATTCCTCTCCTGCATGCAGGTAGGTGTATAAATGGCTCCCATCTGTACTCAAAAATGAGAGAAAAGCAAGTGATGGCACAAAACTCATCTGTTGGCATTCCTTAACTGCCCAGTCAGGAGCAAAGATATGAACCAAGTGCTCCAAATGAATGTCACAACCATGACATTTCACACAGTTTTGAGCAGAGGTCCTTTTGAATAGCACCTTTAGAAGTTATTGAGTATTTAACCAAGTAGCCACTGGCAGCTTATTGCAACGTCCAGAGCCAGTGAAGTGACTTCTATTTTCACCTGCAAATTGCATGTGAACAGAGGGAAAATCTCAAATATTTATTTCATCCCTCTCTAAGAATTATGCATGTTTCTTACTTGTTTAACTGATAATGTATAAGATGAAAAGGGGATGAGTTTGAGATAGAAACCTGTTTTTTCAGTCTTAATGTGTTTATATGGTAGAGTTTTTTCTTTCCTGTATTTGTATGGGGCTGCTGAGTACCTTCAAAAATACACTCAGGTTTCAAAATTAAAACTTGTCCTAAATTACTGCTCAAAAAGAGTGAATAAGTATGTTGGCATATCAGCTATTTTCTAGTCTCAAATAATTAATCCTTTATTCTGAATGGCTATCAAAGGTCTAACATTACTGTTCTTTAAATCATGTATAACATATTCTTAAAGAACTGCAAGGACATATAAATGTTGCATGCTGCGTTCATTCAGCCTATTAAATTGCAGTTAGCAGTGGTCAGCAGCTGAAGTACCTAACAACTTGCACATTTTTTAAAGAATATAGGGCATCTAATATTATTCTTCTTGACATTTCTTACTCTGAGTTTAAATGAAAGCAGGAGCAAACCCCAGATAAGCAGTTGTTTGTTAGTACTGTGTGCTTAGAAGAGGATGAAATTCATTCCACTGCTGGCTTTCATAGCTGGTCTACCCCTGCCATGAAGACTAACTGTTAGCAACCTTGTCTGAGCCTAAATGAGTATAAAAGATAACACTCCTATATTTTGCATATATATGTGTGTGTAAATAAGATTATCTTCAGGCTCTTTCTTTCTTTTCTCTTGCATACAAAAATGACTGTGCTGCTCACCTGATAAGGTAAAACGCTCTTTTATAATTCACATGCAGTGTTTTCGGTAAGCATATCTCCCAAGAATAAACATATTTCTGTGGCCATTTGATTCAGTAAACATAGGGCAAACATCAGTTTGCTAGCCTGGAGCACATTCTAAGGCTGCAAAGGAAGCTTAACTTATCATAATTGCATTTTCTTGACTTAAAAAAAAATACTGTGAGTGTAACACAAGGGCTTGTTATGAGGACTTTATTCTTTTAGAAGGAAAAGAAACCTTACTGACTGTTACTCTACATGCTTGTATGTTATATGAAGGGCTCTTGTATGTCAGCCATAGGTTCCTCTTCCTCTGAAAACTCACCAAGTTGGTTTTTTAAAGACATGCAGGATGTGCTTTCAGGCAACTTCTTTTTTGTTTGGTGCTGTTACACACACAGCTCTGTGTGCAACACTAGGGGAAGAATGTTAACGTGAATGAGAGCACAGACTAGAAACGCAATAAAAATGGAAATTAAATAAAACCAAGATTAGATCTATTTAATAAATGCAAAGCCTGGGTCCCTTCAATCCTAGGAGCCAGAGTAAGGACAGAGAAAGACAAGTCCTTCAATTATTCATGGATACACAGCAGCAGAAAGCAATTATTGCCTTTGGTTATAAGGATTCAGTTGGCACTAAGCACTTAAACCAGATGTCTTTTTCAAAAAGAATCTGTATAATTATGACAAGATATTAGCACCTACCCCCAATTATATTCTTATTGGATCCAAGCTGTCATCCAGGAGAATATTTGTATTATAGTTGTGATCAAAATAAAATACAGCGAGTTATAATTTGTTTATGGAGAATAGTGGTCCCTATACACATCCACCCCCTCCTTGCTATGGTTTAATCATAATTGCATTGCAACAGCCTTCAACAAGGTATCATTTTAGGAGGAAACTCCATTTGTCCCTCCCTTCTGTGGAGGTCTGATTCAATCTTTTCTCTCATAAACTGGATAATCGTAAACAGGCCAATGATTCAGACTTCTCAGAAGAACATATAAGTATCTTTAAATTGCCACAAAGAGCATTCCGTAAATACATGAAGGGAGAGAAAAATAAACCCCCCTCTCTCCTTACTGAGAGTGATAACAAAAGAAATTAGGTTCAGTTCATCATTTAAATTCTCCAGTATGTTTTCCTTTCCAATGTGTTAGCAGGAGATTTGCATTTCTTCCTATCTTAGAGTAGCTTATCTGTCTCTCTAAGGTTTTGTTTTCACCCTCTGTTTTCTTTATAGCCGATTTTAGTGTGCTTTGACACTCCTTTTCAAATAAAAGTGTAAACCATTGGATTAATGAGTTAGATTAAGTGTTCACCTTACTATCTGCTCCTGCCTGTTGTGAGTTAAAACTTTATTGGGAATGCAGAATTAAATAGAGATATCAGTGAAGTTTATACAGAATCATCCTTCCATCTTCCAGAAGCTGCTCTGTAAAGTCCAGCAGGTCAAGCCTGCCATGGGACGTGAGAAAGGTGCTCCGAAGGGCAGGCTCATTTGAGACTGCAGCAATGGCAGATGTGCACCTTCATGTGGCTTAAATTCCCAAACTTTGTCGACAAATGTGCAAATGCAAACTTTCTAGACCAATGTGATCTGGGGCCACACACAGCATAACAAAGCAACCTTGTTTGTGAGATTTGCAGGGTGCAACTTCAGCAAATAAAATCTTTCATGGCTACAGTGACAGTCACTGGTCCATCTATGCAAGGAAGGCTCCTCAGCAGAAGCCATGAAGGAGCTGATATTGTGTTGCATATGTTTTACTGCCTCCAGAGACAAATTTTACTCAAATTGGCTTTCTTTACTTTGCTATTTCCAAGTCAGGCCTTTTCCAGAGGAATGAAAAGTACATGTTAATGTATTCTGACCAGGTCCATGAGGACCCCAGCGTAGTTGCCCTGTTTTCTTCTTCAGTGCCACTGAAATAGTACAGGTAGAATGTTGAGCTTATAGTAAAGTTATTGCTTTGTAGAATAGAAGAATACACCTCTCTCAGTGCAAAGGATTGCATATTTTCAGGAACATAAGGATTACCTCTGTTATCCAAAATCACAAGGTTGTAGACAAGTGCTAAAGATTGTACTTATGAAACTGCTGAAAAATCAATTTTAGCTCGATAGATAGACCATTTGTTATAAGTGATTTTCTTTTACTCTTGCTTAGGACCACAAGGAATACAGTATCTGGCAGAAGCAGCAGCCAAGCACCTTCAGAGCAGCTGATGGTTTGTGTCATGCTGAGTGAAATGGAAAATTGCTACTGCTGAACTAGAGGTCTGTAATTCTGTCTAAAGCTTCAAGCCAAGAATACTGAGTTCTTAGATTGACTAATGAAATGTATGACAGTCACAATTGACTTGTACTGTCAGTTAAATGACACCCAAAATTGGCCAGGTATGTCAGAGGGATGTTATTCCTGGTTCTTGTGTAATCTGTGTGGATTTTTCATGGAATTTTAATTAATACCCCTGATAAACACAGGGCATGGCAAAGGTCATTTGAAACTGTTACTTTTGTTAGCAACTCTATTGCAAGGGGTGTATGTTCAATATATTCTGCCTAAACTGTTTCAGACAAATGTCATTTGGGCTTTGGGAATAGACAGTGACCTCATTAAGGTCAGTGAAAGGACAGGTTTGGTTCTGCTGGAGACTGAAGCAAAATAATGCACCTTTTTTTACTCTTCAGCCGAAAACAGCAGACCTTTAAACTACAAGAATTCTGAACCTACTGTATTAACAGGCTTACTCCTGGAATTTGGTTAGCAATCTCTTATAAAAAAACCCAACAAAATAGAACAAAACAAAACAAACCATCTTAAACCAAACAACAAATCAAGAGCAGTTAAATAAACAACACACAAATAAACACACATAAATCAACACTTACTCCAAGTAATCAAAATCTACACGTGTAATTGAGAGCACTGTGGAGTGGTGCCACAGTAACAAACACTTGAGGATCCCAAGGCATTGGTGACAGTGACACCTCAGTGACTCACAGCCACTGTGGGACACAAAGGTTAGAATCTGGCTCCCTGAGAGAAAGGTGCAGGGAACATGTCTGAAGTCCCACTGCTCAGGGAATGTAAATCTACTGCACTAACAAATTCAAACCAGGGGATGCTATAGTATAGTACCTGCCTCAGGAAGTCCAGGAAGTCTGTATGCCCAGATAACAACTGCTCAAACAAACACAGCCCATAGTCCTTCTGCCTCGAGCCTTACTTGTTACCGTGGAGAGAATCAGCACAAAGATTGCTTCCTTCTGTGCATAATTCCCAAGTACATCCTCTCTGCAACTTGTTTCTACCTCTCTGCTCTAGCACAGCAAAGGTAAAAGCACTTTTTTTTTCTGTTTCTTTTTTTCTTTTGGAGCAGACCCTTTCAAGCTATAACTGAGCATCCAAGAAAGCAACCTTTTGCGTTTGAACTATAAATCAGCAGGGAACAAAACAGGCAACAATTTAAATCCTCCTCTTCTCTAGCAAAGAACACTGCTTTTGTCTTAGTGAACATCCTTTATCATTCAGATATGCTGCTGCAGCACTCAGCCCTGCCAAACATCTATTCAAAGGGAATTCCTTTTCATTTTCCTTTCATTCCATACCTCCTACAGTGTTCCAAGACAGCAATCATGATCTAACTGATTATTCAGCTGGCTAGTCTCAGCATTATCTTAATTGTTATCCAACCTTGCTGCAATCCTTGCAACCACCACGCTTTATTTCCAAACTCCATTTTCAGCTACTGGGTGGAAATAAAAAGCTTTAACCTTGGGATAGAAACAGAGAAGGAAAAATCTTATATTAAAGATTTAAGGGTTATTTGAAAGAATGGAGAGAAGAGGGAGGAGCAAATGATGGGGTTATTTGTAACCATCTTCAATCCATTTTAATACTGAATGAACAAATACTGTAAAATGCTGATACATATGCATATTGTCAAGCTAAATGTTTGGAATCTTTTGTTAGAGGTCCTCCCTAACTTTGTAGGAAAGGATATTTCTGTTATATATATATATATATATGTATTTTAAATAGTCATGGGCATAGCTGATGGTTTCAAATGTGTCTTTTATGAAATGATCATTTATTAAAAAGAGTATAGCGCTCCTGACAGCTTTTTAGTTGTGAATTAACTGCATGTATTGATGAAAAATCCTTCTGTAAGCACACCTGCACCAGCCCATAGAAAATACAGTTTGGAGCAAAGGAAAAATCTAAGCAAAGACTGGACAATCTACAGAAAAGTGGGACCAGAGGGAACAGCTGATAAAAAACGATTCCTATTGTAACTGTGCAATATGAGGAGGTTGGGTGTGATGTTCGTCATCACTCACAATGTGCCAATACTACTGCATTCTTCTAAGCATTGTCCTTCACATTCTTCCAGTTTATAGATCGCCTCTGTGAGGGGCACAAGGGAAGTGAGAGCAGGATGGGGGTTTTTCCTTCTCTGATATACCTAGCAACAGCTTCGTCAGAACAGCATCTGTGGAAGTTTACCTGCTTGATTCTGCTGCAGTTGAAGCCTCTGGTATCTTCTCTGGCATGCACATACGTAGGACTCCTAGCAGGACTCATGTAGTTAAGTGTACCTTTCCCAAGTGAGCGTAAGGTGATAGGTACAGGACAGAGCTACAGCTCCAGGCCGCTTCGTTCTTACTGGTGAAGGGTACCCAGCAACAGGGGCGCCTGGAGCATCTACCTACCAAGCCAAGCAGCACCTTAGGAAGCAAAGAACAGGTAATCTCTGAAGCTGTTTTCTCTTATAACAGAAGATTATTTCTTCCTGATTAAGGAATGCCTATAGAGAGAAAGAAGTCACCTTTGCATCCCACTTAGATCACAGGCTGGATTAAGCTGAGCCAGGCATCAGGGTTATGGCCAATGACTTTATCGTCACATGGGACTACAGCCAAGCCCCCTTACATATAATGCTTATCCAGTTTTGGTATTGAAATCAGTGTGAACTGTCTGCAAAATGGCTGCAGAATGCAGAGCAATAATTTGCTTATTTGATTCTGTTTCTGTTACCCAGTTTCTTTTAAGGATCTAGCTGGCTAAAAGGTTGAGATGCGATCAGCCAAACAGTGGTGATGACAGAGCGAATGAAACCCACAGGTATCAGTAGCAAGCTTAGAGATCTTGTCCCAAAGGTGATGACAGAGCGAATGAAACCCACAGGTCCCAGTAACAAGCTTAGAGATCTTGTGCCAGAGGTGAGCCCTTACTTTCTTACAAGTTTGTCCAGGAAAAATAAAAAGATGAATTTAGTGTTGTCACCATTTCTTCTGCGTTTTGGGTAACTGCCTTGAGACATGGTTTCAACTGAGGATTGCAGAGAAATACCATGGCCTATACCCAGATCTGCTGCTCCATTGAGCTGCACCTATGCAATGGACAGATTTTGGCTGCAAAATCTGCACGTTTTTCACTTACCCACTTATAGCCAGCTTGAATTGCTCTGCACTGGTGCAGAGTGCAGTGACTGGAGGTGCATGAAGCGTTGGTGATGTTCAGGCACAGGTCTCAGGCACAACTGCTGTGCTTGTGCTGCTGCTGTCCATGTTCTGACAGATGAAGAAACAGAACAGTGACAATAATACTTTGTGCCCCCCAGCACTGCAGGAAACCATTAATCCAGAGACCATTTGCTCTTCATTAAAGGAAGATTGCCCCTGCAGTGGCACAGTCTCATTTCATCATCTCCTTTTCCAACTGGTTCCTGACTTTCTGAACAACTGCATAGAAAATGATGACTTGAAAGAGGGTGGCATCTCTGCATAACATTTTGTCATTTCCTCTAATTTTCTGTCTCTGCTTTTCTAATCACTGTCAAGGCTGTCTTCAAGTCTCAATTGCTCTATTTTTTATCTAAGCCTCCACAAGCTATTTCTATGGTAGTCTTCTGCTCATTTTCCCATTATTTCTTAGCTAAAACTTTCCAATTATTTTGTCTTTAGTTGAAAGACTTCACTGCTTCGAATTCACCCTGGGCAACTTCATTACTTTCTTTTCCAGCTCTCTCCTGTGTCAAATATGGGACCACTTTTCCCCATGTCTCTCCAGTGCAGTTTTCTAACACAGTGATAATGGTGTTTGATTTACATTTATTTTAATTGCTCATGCATTTCAATTGATTTGTGACATTCATTTGTATTTTAAATGTGATGAACTGGAAATGTGGTGATCTTTTAAATGAGAGGAGGACATGGATAAGGCATCATTGCCACCCTGCCAACTTTGACCCCACGTTGCATGCTGACAAAGCTATGTACTGTGAAAAGGGCTTGACAGAAATGGCTGATTTTTATTGATAAATGGCCTAGTTAGAGGCAATTCTAATGCACTTGACAATCAAAGAGCTGACCTTGATATCAGAATATTGTACTTCATATAAGACAGAAGAATACTGAAAATAAACATCTATTTTATAGATGCTTATTTCTTGTATTATTCTCTAATCCTTTACATTTCCAATGCGTAGGTTGTTATTAGAAGTATACCTGAACCAAAATAACAGCTTCAGATATTTTGGAAATACTTAGGTCTGGAGCTGAGAACAGTATTTGCATGTGATAATTGCCTCACTGGTTAATACTAACTAAATTTCAGGCTTAATTTTCTTGAAATTTCATTAATTCTTTTAAGTTGGAGCCAAAGCTGTTGCTTTTCAGATTCCTCTTGCAGTTTTCACTGTGAGGTGAGTGCTGCAGTGGGATGAACGATGCTGATTCATGTTCCTCGGCCTGTGTGATGCCTGATAACCAAATTCACATCCATTCTGCAGGAGCCAGTTCTGGCAGGTATCAAGGGAGATCAAAGCAGCATCTCTGG
>JBCJKH010053585.1:0-11542 GCA_039877255.1 Loriculus beryllinus
CTAAGTCTCTGATCTAGTGCAGGGATTCATTTATGCCTTGAAAAATAGGTTTACATTGAGTGTACACCCTTCATTGTTGAAACTCATATTTGGAGATTACTTCAACACTTCCAGATCAAGATAGAGTTTTTCTGAGCCTACATTGTCAGCTTGGGTTATTTAACAGTGACTTGATAAGATAATGCAGATATAAGCCCAGAGACTGAGATAGAAAGCACATGCAGTAAATGCACTCTTCAGTTTATCTAATCTCTTGTACAAAGTACTAGTGTTGTTGCGCCGAGAGTGGGTATATTTGGCAGACTCATCCGCTGAATATTTGTTGCATGATGTGTATTTGCTGACACAGTAAGCAGCAGTACCATCATTCTGATAATAGTGCACCAGCACTGTGTCTGAAAGGCCACATGGTGTAACTTTGCATCCCACCTTTTTGAGCTCCGTTTTCATGGTGAACCACTATGGCAGGGATCCACTATGGCAGGGATCTCACAAAACCAGCATACTGGTTTTGTGAAATGTTTGCCATTACAAACCCAAGCAGAGGTTTAGAGCAGCTGATTCCTTAGTCAGAGTAGAAGGGTAGGGAGCACCCGGACATAGACTTAAGCAAACTGGATTGGTGTGTTTGGGAGTTTGGGTGCTAGGCCTGACAATGTTTTGGCTTTGTGGCCCAGGGCAAGAAAAATTTGGAGCCTGTAGCCCATCAGTCCAGTTGTTGCAGTGCTGCAGAAAAGAGCATGTAGAGAAAGGCTGGAGTTGCGGTACATGTGTTTTGGGCTCTCAGACTGCTTAAGAGTAGCAGTACCACAGGGAATGGAAGCCATCACTTTAGTACAGAGAAGGCTGAGGGTAAAAGAATTTTGAACAGTTAGCTAGTTGAAGGTGGGGAAATCAGTCTTGTTAGAATATTTTATCTAATATTTTGCATTTGAAAGAGTTCTGAGGACAGACTGAGTTTTCCTGGTGCTGGTAGGAAAGCCTGGCCTTTGTGTCTGCTCTGACTTCTGGCTGGGTTTGAACAGATGGGCTTTGCATTCCCAAGATGTTCTTTACTGTGAGCTACAGCTTCATGCAGAGCCTATATATAGCCTGTGCTCTTCTTTCCAGGACTTAAGTTTTTGAGGTGCTGCTGTTTCTCTGCCTCTTATGTCCAACCTTGATTTTGTGAGATTTATTTTATAACATGAATATTCCCATCAAGAGAGAGGAGCCAGATGCTTGGAGAGGCTTCAGTGTATCTGTAGGAGTTGGGAGGAATAAACGGAAACAGCTGCACTTGCAGTAATCTACTGAGATCAGTACTTATTGGCTAAATACATTTTTCCCAAAGGAGGTTGAAATAATACCACTTTCCAAAGGCAGTTGGCTTACTTAGCTTCCTCACTTGCTTTGGATCAGATTCCTGAGACATACATAGCAATGTACTTGATGGCTGTTTGGGGCAGGGGCTGGAGGCTTCCTGTTTGTCAAGGGAAACCTCTCAAGAGGTCTGCTGTCAGCCAAGGAGATTGCTCAGTGTGACTGCATTTCTGTTAGTGCCCTTGATTCCTGGTCTTCTGGGTATTGTCTGTGTGAGTAATCCCTGTGGGTAGATTCGTGTGCTTTGGAGAGTCTGGACCTAAAGTTTACCTGGGTTGGGGCTTCATGGCACGCCTTCTATGAGTCTCTCAAAAGCTTTTGTAGCTAGCCATGCTTCCTGGACCAGCATAAGTAAAGATTTTTAATGTCAGGACATACTACGAGGAAACGACATTGCTGGGTAAGAAAGGTGTTAGGCCACAGATGTTAGATAGCATGGATTGGGAAACAAATCCAACACCATCACAGACAGGGAGCTCTTTTGAGCAACTACCAAGATTTATCACCTTGTAGTATACATTTTAAATTCCAGCATTAAAAAGATTTTTGTTAAACTGCAGTGAAAATTTTGTTCTCTTTGTGTTCTGTTGGCTATAGATCCTGCTGTTTCATTAAATCAAAGTATAAACTATAGGGTTTATGAAGCTATTCATTGCCTTCAGCAAGCTTATAAGCTCCTCTGAGCTACATGGTGACAAGCAGTGGCAGCTAGAAATCCCCAGCCATGAATCATCTGAAGGTTTACTCTCTGCTGCAGGCAGCATCTGCTCCAAGGTTTCTGAAAATTGGGCTAGAAGAGCAGGGTGGAATACCAAGAAGAAAGGGGTGTCAGGGGATTAATCAGCAATCTTCCTAATTGTTTTCATTGCATGACACTGTGTGGGATATGTGTGCCTTTGCCAGTAATCAGATTAACTTAAAAAGACAGTACCAGTCCTAAACCTAGGCTACAGGAAAAAAAAAAATAGCAGGCAGAGAGTGTAGCATCAAATTCCCTAAGTGAAACCAGATTTAGGTGACGGTAGAAGCATGACCTCAGGTGTGAGAGTAAATAAAAATGGCCACATGTGACATGCATGGCAGTCTCACACAGTTCTTTGCTGTGCAAGGTTTATCTTGTAAGCTCTTTGCCACTGGGGTATTCTATGCTCATGTGAATAAACTCCCCACTGCAGCAAGGTTTATCCTGCCAGCAGGAGTGACTGCCTACATGCATTAGGCCCTTCACTTGATGTTTTTGTTTTGACCTTGGTTTGGGAGAACATGTAGCTCAGCAGTGTGGTTGGTTAGAAGTCCACCCTTACCCTTGTTGCCCCAGAGTGCTGTGGCAGAGACCTTGCAGGATAACATGGGTCTGCTGCCTGCACTGGATAGAGGAGAAGACATAATGGCCCTTGCTTTCCCTTCCTGAAGAGCAAACTGACAGAAGCAGAGAAAAAAAGGAGACATGGTCCTCTCCATGCTGCCTTAGAAAACGAAACTGGGACACCGAGCAAAACTACCAGCAGAAGTACAGTGAATGAGTGGGCTGTTGATGTGGCTTTGTAAGTTGCAGCTATTGCTTGCTTCTCTCCTTAGGAAATACAGATGACCTTAGGGAGAAAGACATTCCCTAAGGAGAAAGGCGAGGAAAACACTCGGGAGAAAGGAAATTTAAACTGTTACACAAATAGTAGCTGCAACCCTTTATTCTGTTTACTAGAGCAGCTCAAAAATGTTTGCATATACTGATGCTGAAATACATTCATAGTTAATTCAGAAGAGAGAAAGTTTTTAGCAGTTTCATGGGCTTTGAGCTATTCTTCCCATGTCTGGTGTCTTTTTGCAGAACAAAGAAAAGAGGTGAGTGTAAAGTTTGCAGAAGAGATGTTTTGTCCGCAAGAGTGGTTTTGGTTTTGTTTGGTTTGGGTTATTTATTTGTGGGAGGCTTGTTTATTTGCTTGGTTTTGTTTTCTTTTGGTTTTTAAATGAAATGTTTTGGTTTTGCCTGAAAAATTGAAACATGATCTGTGCCTAATAGTTGCTTTTGCAGAGCCTGTTGTTTCAGCTCCTGGATTTTCTGTATGCTAGATGTCTCGAATAGTGCTTTTGTCTCCAATGACTTTTTTCTTAGAAATTCTTTCTTTGAATAATAAAGCAAAACAGAATTGTCATTGTCTTCACACTGCTTATAGCAGTGCCTTGATTTCATGCTTTTTAATGTCACTTTCAAAACAGAGCTGGTGCATAAGACTGATTTCTGAGTGATACATAGTATACACAACTAATTGAAGATACAAATGACCTCCACTTAATTAGCTGGCAGGAGATAATGAGTGTTTGCCTTATCAGTGTGGTTTACTTCAGTGGACAGTATTTATCAAAAGATGTACAAAGTCACATGATTCTGTAAAATCAGCTAATTTTTCTCCACTTTCATAACCCTACCATAAACACCCAATAGTATGTTTTCAGTTAAGAACTGTGGGAAGGCCCACATGGTACATGCTATTTCATGCAGTGCTTGCAAAGTTAAACCAAGCATTTTCATGTAAAGTTCCAGTACCTGAGTAGAAGAAATTATCAGTAATGCCTGTAGAAATGAGTGCTAAAATTAGGTCTATGACTGAGAGGCACCTAAGATGCCTTTTAGTGAATATTTTGCATTATCCTTACAGGGGTATAATGTATTCCTTCTGTGAGGGAGAAGGCAAAGGAATTGTATGGTGTCTTTGAACAGCACTTGTTGGAGTATGAACTGTTTTTCAGTAAGCTGCTGCTGCTAATACCAGAGTAAGACTAGTAGTAGGAAGGCTTTCAGCTGTTCTGCTGTGTGAGTTTTTGTCCTGTAAGTCTTTGCTGGGTGCCAGTGAATAGTTTGTATTCTGATGGTTGACATGGGTTTGCTGCAGCTTACTCATGCATAGCTGACGTGGGTTTGTGAAGCAAGAACAATGCACCCACATGTCCTGGCCTCTATGCATCTGCACATCAATTTTTCATGGACCATCAGACCAGTGTGCTTTGCTGAAGCAGCTCCATGCATGTGCTTTATCAACACGTGGGCATGCTGAGCAGCACAGCTGGATTTCTGCAAAATGAGGCAGTAAAGCCCACCTATGCGATAAATGCATTGAGTCATGTGTTAAAAAGAATGTATGGAACTAGTAAGTTTATTTTGCAATGTGGTCTTTTTCTGTTGCTATTGTCTTGATAGTTTCAGCCTCTATCTCATCACGAAGAACAAAGGTGATAGATCAAAGCCTGGATAAGTCAAAACCTAAGGTGTGCTTTTCAAAAAAAGGTTTTGTTCCATGGTGTGTGTCAGGGAGAGTTAAAGACAACTCTGCAGGTTAGGTTTCAGGAGCCTGGAGGTAAGGGGCTCCACTCTTACATAAAAGGAATGTAAGTTATCCAGATTCTGACTCTTATGTCTGCAAATCCATCATTAAAATGAATGAAGATGTGGATGGTGTCTCTGAAAATTAGACTACTTCCTGAGACTGTTAAGTCCAGGCAGACAAATTTGAAACACTCTACAGCCTTGGTCTAAAATATGACAGTATTTCTAAGCTGTAGCCTTTATTAATTGTATGACAGCTTTAGGACTATTGTAGCACAAGTAGAAGAGAACTAGACCCAAGAGACCTAATTAATGAGGTGCTTTGTTGCTTGGCAAAAATAAATGAATTATATGTATGTAAGGATAGATGTAGCAGTTTGCCATTTGATCCAGAAAAGTAGCCCCAGTGTTAACTGGGAACTATAAAATTGTAAAGACTTGTTAGGCTAAAATGAATGATATCTAAGTTTAAAGTTCATTGTAGTACTAAAATATGCAAATGTCTTATCAAAGCATTATGTTATCATAGTGTCGCTGTATGACTGCATAGAGCTGTCATGGAAGTAATGCATGTGGCTAGTTTGAAGGGAGGGTATAAAACCAGGGTTCCCAAGGTGTGTGTAGTATATGAGTTGGAAAAGATTATGAAAATGGCACTTGTGTCTCAAGCACAGGCTTTGACTTCGGGCACAGAAGAGCAGATGAAACCCGTGGCTGTGCTGGGTAGGATGTCAATAGGGGTGAAGGCAGGAGCAGAGCTAGAGCCCTTCTGGGGACCTTTGATTGTTTCTGTAGAGTCCTGCAGCACTTTAAAACCCCTCTGTGGTGTTTGGGTTCCTTCTCTGAGCATGTATTATGCCTGGATTTCTTGCTTTATATGAAAAGGAAAAGAGAATATTTGCTTGTCTCTTGTTCCTTCTTAGTCTCTAGCAAGTGTTCATGGCCCAGGTACTGCATTTTCACATCTTAGTTTGAATCTTTGTGGGGTAAGTTGTGGTTGGCATTTTGTTTATACCAGCGCTATTTTGCTACTCTTTGTTTGTTTGAGCTTCTTTTACAGCCAGCCAAATTTACTGCCTCCTCCTTACTGCTATTTTCCTTTTTATTGGCTTCCCTTCCCCCCACTCCTTCTCCTATGGTTCTCCATTTTCCATTGTCTTTGTTCTTTATTTCCCCCCTAAGATCCTGAAGCAGCTCTGGGAAAATGAAGCATTCAATCTTATTTTCCATCTCCAGCTAGTGCTTTATTAATAACCCATATTTATTTAGCATCTAGAGCCTGCCAAACACACACATTCATACATACAAAGCCAGTCACCAGTGTTTGCTGTCAGGATAATGTCTTCCCGGAGGCTTACCTCCTTCTGCCAAGCCTAGCTAAATGCCTCTTTGTGGAATGGAAAGAAAAGTCTGCTTTTGTTGAATGATGTTTATGGTCCAGCATCTCCCTGAAGAAAAATGAACATGGGTCAGAAATTATCCTGGGCCCTACTATTCCTGTAGCAGAGTGTGCTGGTTGTGACAGTATTGTATTCGCAAGGTGAACAGAGAAGTTGGAGCTGGCTGCAGAGCCGAGGGTGTTGAGTTCAATGCCATGAGGCAAAGGCAGCAGAATGTCTCAACACAGTTCATGGACCTCCCAGTTGCCTTAGGAAATACCTGAGACCTTTTGTCTGCCGGGGCTGGGAGTCTTCTGGGTTGTAGCTGGCTACATTCTATGACAGGGCAGGACACAGCTTCCCCCAGATTGCCACCCAAATCTGTACAAAGATCCAGTGCATGAGAAAGCTGCATGTCCGTGCTGGGGAAGTGCCATCTTCTCAGTCTCTAGCAGACCATGGGGATATGCCACAAACCTCAATGATATGGCAATATTTGTGGATGACTAGATCCAGCCTAGCATCAATAATGGCTGCTATCAGTGAAGAATGGTGAGTGGCAGCTGCAGCAGGGCTGAATTCAGGCATATTTCATGGGCTTTTGCTCCGCTCTGGATCCTAGGGGCTAAAGCTTGCCAACAGCTGACTATGCCTACTTGCTGTCCCTGTTATTAGCTAAACCAGGCCATGATGTATTCCTTAGCCATAAAGATAAAGCAGAATGGCATGGCTCAGTTCACAACCAGTTTGCTAAATCCTTCTCTTTTCAGATTTGATGGCCTCATCCAATCCACCAAATGGCAACAGGTCCTGATAATGTCCTAATTGTGTCCTAATACTATCTGGGACAGTCCTTATTGGCCTGGTCAAACCCTTGCCCAAACCATTCCGATAGCTACACTGCTTAAGTGATTCTGTGTCTATGCTTGGATTGTCTTCCCTTTAGTGGCATAGATACTGCCACTGGATACTAGGTTCCAGAGCAGAGATCATGCCAAAGCACAGATGGAAGCACCTCCCAGAAGGCTTTATGTGGCTGGACCTGAGCTTCATAGGGCAAAATCAGCCTGAGATGTTTGTGCCTATGGACAGAATGATGAACGCAGGGGGCACCCCATCTGTGAAAACTGCCTTTGATTAGCAGAGCTCCTGCAGAGAGTTTATCTGAGCCATGAAAACACTCATGGAAATAAGCACAAAAGGGTCATCAGGCAGTTAGCTCAATCTCATGCCATAAAATCATGGCACTGTTTAGGCTGGAAAAGACCCTTAAGATCGGCAAGCTCAACTGTAAATCTTACATTGACAAGTCCACGACTAAACCCTGCCCCTAAGTGCCATGTCTATATATCTTTTAAATACCTGCAGGGACGATGACTCTGAAGAATTTTTTTCCTAATATCAAATCTAAATCTCCCATGGCACAATTTGATGTTATTTTCTTTTGTCCTACTGCTTGTCACTTGGGAAAAGAGGCTGGCACCCTTCTATAGGATATGCCTGCTCCATGGATCAGAGAATTCTCTCCCTGTGTGTTAATGGAACCACAAAGTAACAAAACCTAAACTCGTGAGGTTTGAACATATTCCAGTAATCCAGCTAGGTCCTTCTGGTTTCAACAAGCTTTAAATGGTACGCAGCTAAGCTGGTTGGTTTTTGAGGTTGAATCCTATTGTTTTCTAAATGTCACTGAATACATGTTCTTTGTTGTCAGTTACTGTTGAGGATAGGAATGTGTTCAGTCTTGGCAAAGACTTGCGCTTCCCATTCCCTTTCTTCTTTCTAATTTTTTGAATGAGGTTGGAATTACGGAGTTTTGCTTGTTTGTTGTTTTGATTGAAGGTATCTTTAAGAGAGAGAAAAGAAAAATAGAAGAGGAAGAAGAATGAAACTTGGATTTGCAGTGAGAAGTGCAAGGGAGGCTTCTTCCAAATAACCTTGATAATCCAAGGTTCAGGCTGATTCAATTTTTAAATGGGGCCTATATTTCAGCAGGAATGAATATAAACAGTTTTGCTCAATTTGTCAAAAAATTCACTGGATATCTCATTCAGATGGGTTTAAATTCTTTGCCAGGACCTAGAAGCTCAGAGCTGCCACTGCCTTTCTTGTGGAAACTTTTTTTTTCTTGGAAATACATTGGGTGTCCTCATGGAGCAGTGAAGGTCAAAACAGCTGAGAATAAGATGAATAAATAAGACACGCAAACAGAATATGTGTATTGTGAGCAAGGAACACATGTGTTGGAGCAGCAGGAAGGGTTTCCTGGACGCAGAAGCCTCTGCTCTTAATTCAAAGATAGGCCCGGCCATATCTTGACTTTTGGTCAAGTCAGTGATGAACCTGAATGAAGAAACAAGAAGTTAGATCAGGATGAAACTAGCTCCTCTTCAAATCATTGCACACAGCAAAGAACCTGAATGAAGAAGCAAGAAGTTAGATCAGGATGAAACTATCTCTTCTTCAAACCACAGCATACAGCAAAGGATTCTTTACAGCAGTAGTGTATTTATTTTTTTATATCTTTCTGTTTGATATATAATATGTGAGTTCCAAGAAATTATTCACTTTTTTCCTGATACTTTCATCAGTGGAAGATTCATCATAACAGCCCTTTGGAAACAATTCTGTTTCAGTGATAGGACTTTATTTTTCTCATAATAATAATAATGTTGTATTCCTAGTGGAAAGTGAGATATAGCATAAAACTATGGGGTAGTGTTTGTACTGTTTAATGCCTGAATTCCTTTTATCCATTAAAAAAAGAGCTTTCAAATTCTGTTCTTACTACCAAAGTCCTATTACTATTTAATAATAGACATGCCCCACAGCCTTATCCATTGTCCCTTTGAATTAAGAGCAGACTTGCACTGACTTTAGGGGGTGCTTAAAGGGAAAGCCACGTGCGTGCTGAGTGTCTAAAACAATCTTATTGTAAGATCCAAGGCTGTCCAGAGCTCGAATTGCAGGTTCTGATTTACCACATGCATGTTACTCAGTTCCATATGTATCATTCAGCTGTGTTAAAAGGACACATGATTTTTGTTCTCTGTGACCTTCAAACCTTCAAATTTTAAGGAATTGCTTTTTAATGAACAGTGATGTTTTGTCATGGTTTAAAATATAAGACAGAAACAGCCACTTTTCTGTGCAGGTATAACATGTTAGCTTTCTCTAGTATATTCACATGTTTTCTGTTCTTGCAAGCGTTTTGCTGCCAGTACTCCATTGAAATGCAGTCAAAGTGCAGAGGAAAAAAAATCACAACAAAAAGAAAGTTCAGTTTGTCTCTGCATTGTTTTGTGGAGTTTTTTTGTCTGTCTGTGTTATGTTCTTACAAAAGGAAGTTGTTAGAAAGATGACATAGAACACTAGAATGAATCAAACTGCAGGCACCAAGTCAGCATAGAAAATTGTACACAAACCTTACTCAAGTTAGCATGATGTTTTAGAGAATAGTATCATTAGTATGAGTCTTATTGGTGCTGTTGTAGTCAAATTAGGAATTTCTACAATGAAACTGGTACCCAATGCTTATTTCTATTGTGTTGAGTCTCTCAGGCTATTCTATTTTTCTGCCTTGTAAGATCCTGAAGCTGATGGCTCTACTAAGTGCCTCAAGTAGGTTGAGCTATTAGAGCTTTAGAGTTATTGTAGTTACCTATTTCTGTTTCTCTTGTCAGTCACGTGTATAATTTAACCAAGGTGACCTTGGTAAGACTTCCAACTGCGGAACACCAGTTAAAAGGAAAAAAAAAGAAATAATCACTTCAAGTACTATTTAAATTCACAGTGTTGCTGTTTGACTTGCAGAGTCTGCATAAGGTTGATGTTTGGAATGTAAAATGTTTCATAAAACCAACACCCTCTCTGTTTTTTAGCCAGTGGGTCATTTCTGGTTTTCTGAGGATGAGCCTAGAACTAATTAGAGATCTATAAATATATTTTAGTTCTTGACAAATCCTGACAAATTCAGGACTCAAGCACAAAGAAACATATTTAAGGTATATATTCATAACATCAATCATTTACCACATACATAGAATGATATCACTTCCCCCCTCCCCTTTTGAAAATGCCTTTTTTTTTTTTTTTTTTTATTTCTTCTACACATAAACTCTCTAAACCAGGTAACAAGTGCTCCTAGAGTTCACTGCAGACAAATAAATGAGTGGATCCCATTAAAGAAAACATTCAGAGATCCCACAGCTCCTTCCAGATTTCAGTGAAGGGGATAGCTGCATTTAACATCTGAATATGATCAGTAACAAATTTCTTATATCCTGTCACATGCATGTTCTGATGGGGAGTTAGATTCATGTACGATTCTCAAAGTTCAGATCACCTCATAGGATTTATGCAGCTGAGATTTTCAGACTGGTTTACAGTCGCTCATAAGAGCCTAAGGATGGGGTTTGGGTTTTTTTTTTTTTGTGTGTGTGTGTGTGTTTGTGTGTTTGAAGCAAACAGATATTTTATTAGCTCTATTTAATTTTGAAGACAATTGAAGCAGAGTATAGCAGACAACAATAGGGTGGAAAGGGAAATAACAAATAAGAACAATTGACTGTCAAAGGTTCATTGAACATTCAGCAGTTGAATTTTTCTTGAACAAGTTGGCTGTAATAAATCAAATGATAAACAAATTTACAGTCTGGTAAAAGGAACATTTAAGTTATTATCATTTAATTGATGTTTGCTATTTCCATATGCTGGATTCGGCGTGTTTTGCGTCAATCCAGTTTCTGGTCCATCACCAGCTTTTCTAGACAAAGCAGAAGAAAACAGCATAATGTTCAGCTGGAAGAGCTGTGATCATGGCTAGCTGGTGCCACAACAACATGGAAGTGTTGTTAACTGGAATTGTAGTGTGGAGATGAAACTGAAAAACTCTGCCAAGGCCCAGGTATTCCAGTATTCAGGGAGAGACTATTTCATGTTAGAGGAATCTAGATCAGGTAAAGGGAATGAGTTTGAGGACTTGAGGGTATTCAGAAACAGAACTTAAGAAAGGATAAGAAAAGATTGTCCATTGGAAAAAAAAAAATCAAATCAAGGTCAGGATTGGTTTTGGTTTTGTGTTTTGTTGGGTTTTTTGTTTTGATTTGGTTTGGTTTGTTTTTTTGGTTTGTTTTGTTGGTTTTTTTTCTCCTACAATAATATATTTCTTAGTTCACTAATAAGTTATGGGGTCAGTAAGTGAAATTCCGTGGTGTTAATCAGGATGGCGGATCTCATGAGTTCACAATCCCTGCAGACTCGAAATGTAGAGACATATTGGGTGTCCCAGCTTTCTAAGCAGACTGTTGCTCCACTCTTTTACATCGGAGAGGTGTTAGCATTGCCTAACTCTCTGAGGGCAAGGGATACATAATCACTCTTGCAACAGCTGCTACCTTACTGAAAGCAGGGGATTTATCTGAGGTGTGGAAACTATAATGAAATAGAGAATTGAGTCCAAAAGGGTGTCTTCATTACT
>JBCJKH010053586.1:9094-30785 GCA_039877255.1 Loriculus beryllinus
AATGGTTGGACTGGGTAAGTTTAAAGGTTTTTTCCAACTGAGTTGATTCTATGGTTCTATTCTACACAGCAACCTAAACTGAGTGTCTCAGAGCTGGCTCGCTAGCTCTGTCAGGGAGGGCAGGCTGGGAGTCATACTGGTACCTTGGATTCAAGCACGAAATCAGACCAGGGCAAACACTGCTGCAAGTTGGGCTTGGGGAGGAGCACTGCTTTCTGCTGCTTTGCTGACCTTCCTGGAAGAAGGAAAGGTTGGCTTTGAAACCGTCTCCAAGCAAAAGGGAGAACCAGGAGCTTATTAAAGCAACCTGGGTTAGAGCTGCTTGTGAGGTATAACAGCGCTGGCTGATTCACATGGTGAATCAGCTTGTTGGTATGGATGTATTGATGGCTGATGTCCTTTGAGTTAAATAACAGAATAAACATGGATTTGTAATCTTAAACCCCCTCCTGCCGTGTTTAATGAATTTTTAGTTCAGGATGTACATAAATAATCAGGCAAGTCAAACAACAGGAATTACATCTTACAATGAGCAATAATTAAACCTAAACTACAGACTAAGTCTCCGCTATACAAGGAAATGTAAATAACCTCTGCCAAAAAGAGCAGGAGTGCATTTGCTCAGCTTTAATAGTCCCATACACCGGCAGACAGAAGGCTTATACAAATGATGTCTTTTATTATAGTGTAGGAAACATAAAGCGGCATCAGGACAAACTAGTAATTTCTGACAGCTATTGGAAAATGAAATAAATCTGAGGTTTGCATTCAGGGATTAATTTTTAACATAAATAATAATAATTCCAATTAAATTCATTAAATAAAATGAAAAATTGTTCATTAAAAAATACTCTTTCAGCATGCAACATGGAGCAGAATTGTCTTCTAAGTGGGACACAAAATAACACTGAGTCCCATTGATACTGCTCTGCTAAAAACTTAATAGAGAAAATGTTCTGTGGCTGAGACTTGATAGCCTGCAATGCCAGCTTGGGTTTCTCTTTGGCTGGTTGGTTGTTTTTACTGGGGGCAAACTGATGTTTCATAGTCTTCTTTTCATTCCTCTGTTTAGGAAAAAAAAGAGTCAAGGAGTGAAGCAGAACCTTTGGTAGGCTGATCTGTGACACCCCATAATCTTTTGATACCGCCTTGATTTCTAATTATGTTTTTCACATTTTTTAGCAAAAGAAATATGAAAAGGCCCAGAAGTGTAACCTATATTATTATACTTTAATGCGATGTTCTACTTTTCTGTTTGTAGTTCTTGAAGTTTTTGTCTTACTTCATTAAACATTTAATAAATCACTGCCAGTTTTGTGACAGATTTTAACCATAACACAAACAGCAGGAGGTGTAAACTCAGCTCACTTCGTATAGGCATATAATATCCATGTCGACATCATCATCCCCTCAGGGCATATTGGCAAAACGGCCAATGGAAGCTAAGCTTTTTCCGACAAAGCTTCGAAACTAAAGTTTTCTTCTTTTATCTTACTACAAATCAATTGGAGCCCTTACAGCAAAATCCTATAAAATAACTTCAAACACCGCTTCTTAGTCTCAAAATTTGTATTATGGCTAAAACTCTTTGAAGCTTTATGACTGAAGTTTGGAGAAAAATGATTTAAGTGCTATCTGCGAGACATCAGAGTGTCAAAATTCCTCTCCGTTTTCTTGACACATAAACTGCTACCTACTGTATGTTTTTTAGGGCTTTTTTTTTCCCCCTTTCTTTTAACCACCTAACCCAGCTTGCTTGATAAAAGTTTCTTAACTGCAGTTTATCCCACTGAATTAATACACTTTCTAGCTTCAGTTTACGATAACCGATTATTTTCTGGTTTTAGCCTCTCTGATGATACAGGTGGTAAAAGGGGGAGGGAAGGAGACATTTTGCAAGTGTCCTGTTGATTTTTGAATAGAAAAGGAAGTAGGCAAAGCGCCCAAAGCATCACATGTGCAGAACATGCAGAGGGGTCCTCGTGTTGGGGCAAGTGTTGGCAAAAGGTCTGTTGTGGTGACCCGCTTCACAAAGGGGATCAAAACTCCTCTTGTGGGAAAAGCTCACAGGACACCCAGAAGTATTGGAGGTAACTCAAGGTTTCCCATGGAAACACATGGGTGAAGGAGACCCCATCCACATCCCCTCACGTGCCACAGCACCACACTGGTGAGTAGGCAATGGTTAAACACTTTGTGTTGATACTGAAGTACCTGAAGGCCCGAAGGATGCGTCAGCCCTTTCCGTCAGGGGTCCTGTTAAAGTAAGTAGCTGTTAGCACTGGGCATGCTGCTTTATGTACAAACACCACCATGAAATGCCACTTGGAACCACTTCATTTGGTTGAAACGCCCATTAGGCACAAAATCCTGGGGAGGGACTTTGAAATTGGGAGCACAGGAAGAAAAACTTGATCTAAGCAACACCTTTTCTATTTGCTGTTATTTTAATTTGTTTAATTAAAACCATCAGAAAAGAAGGTTAAAAGTATTCTCTGTAAAGGAGCAACAGTGCTGTAGTGTCAGGGTTGCATCAAATTGACGTGTCAGAATGCAGCAGGATGGTCTGCATACCAAAATTAAGCAAGGAGAGTGACATCTTCATCAGAAAGCAATAGCAAAAGAAGTTTAAAGGGAAAAAAGAAGCCAAACTGCATCGTCCTGCATTACTGCAGCCTTAAAGAATTTTATTCACCCAAGATGAGTGATTTGTTTTGATGGGCAAGCAAAATATAATCATTTCAGGGAAGAAGGAAGGAGAAGGGAGGGGGGTCCATTATCATCATCTTGAGAAAGGGTGGGTGAATAGATTTTGTGCCTGAGCTGGTAAATCTGTAGCGCAGCTTTGCATGGCTGGGATAATATAATAAACTGACTTAAATATAAATGCCATTTAGGAGCTATTCCATAGTGAACAGTTAAAATGATGGCATTCAACAGAACTGCCACAACAGAGCCTGCTGTTGCTGCTAATTTGCCAAAGTGGATCTGCTGTCTTTACTTCCTCCACCGCTCCTGCTGCACCTCAAGGCACGCTGGGGGCTCATCCATCATGTGCTGGCTCATAACAAGGCAAGAAGAGGGAGCTCGATTGTAGCGTACAAGAAACTGAAGTGTAGGTCCAAAAGGTCACAGGAAACCATCACCTGTTTACAATGGGTGAGCCGGATAAAGATCTTGCAGAGGAAAACATTGCACGGAGATAGTTGGCACGTTCTTCCTTCGCTGTCAGCAGCGTTGGAAGCGATGCTGTGTGCAAGCAGGGTGAGCTGGAGCAAGCTAAGGACAGAGGCCCAGAAGGCCAAATTGTGCTTGATAAGCTTTTAATGCAGAACAATTGCAAATTACCATTAATGCTCTGATGGCGTACTGAGATACGCAAGTTTATTCCCTTCTGTCATATGGCATTAGGTCAAAAAAGTGGATAATAACAACGAGGCATTAGTCCCACCAGAGTGCTGCACAGACACATGCTACATGAACACATGGGCACGTTTTTGGCATCTAAGTGTGCTCTGCTATGACCTAACTTTTAAATAGGTACTCTCATGTCACGCAACACACAGCATTGATCAGGCCCTGGGGTCTGGAAGTGTGCCTTGCCTTTTCTTGATCATTTCATGATCACTTAAGGATGACTTCATGATCTTTTCATTAACATTTCATACCTTCTGTTGAGATGATAGGTAAGGGAAGCCACACTGGTCCATGTTATCAGACAATGTTTGGGTGGGTATTAAACCTCCTGGCAAACAGTTTAACATGCTCTTCCTAAACTGATTCCCCATGGTAACCCACCAGGCTGCAATGCAGATGATAAAGTTCCATCTGACAATGCAATCCAGACTTCATACTACCACTCACGTCCATCAACATCTGAACTAATGTCAGAGTCTTCTCTTACTAATGAGCTGCTACGCTGAGACTCAGCCTTGCTATCAGTCAGATACCTGTAATGAGGGAGAATGAATGGCAAGACCCCTCTTCAGACACTTTCTCTCATCTAACCACAGAGGGGCTTCACTGTTCACTTATTTCGGTACAGAGCAAGAGTTCCTTCCTGAAGGTCTCCACCAGTATCACACGCATACGTCTAACACCTCTTCTATATTTGTTTTTTGCAGCTTTTTGGAGAATCTCTACCAGGAATTAATCTGGGGGTTATTTTCTTTTCCATTCTAATCATTTGTAATCCCACTGCTTGCATATAAGGTCATCTTAATGTACACCTCCAATTCAAAGTATTTTGCCATGTCCCTCAGTTGGACATCTCTGTGTAGCACTCTGCTTTCGTTAAATGATCTGGCTACAGCACACATTTGTGCAGCTGCTCAGGCTTGGATTTTAAGCAGCAGCTACCATGCAGTGGTGTATCCTATTTACACATTTCTTAGTATCACTGGAGGAACCAGAGGGATGTGCTCCAAATCCATAGCTTTCCATCAATGCAACAAAACCACAGTAATGATTTCTTTATCTCTCTTTGCCTGTCACACTGCTGCTGAATGGCCTGAACTGAGCAGTTACTGCCAGACCCAGAGGTTCTGCTCAAGCCAGATCTAAGGCTGTTTGCCGAGAGGATAATTTATAGCTGCAGTGATTGGAGAAGTGCCCATAAACTGTAGGAGAGAAGTCAGTGAGCAATAAGGAAAGCTCCAGCATTTGATACAATATCTCCCACTCAACCTTTCTATGGAATTCCTTTTTAATTACTAAATTAAGAAAAGGAAGGCCTTGTTTCTGTACAGGGCTTAACTCGGCACAGACAAGTTGGCTATTATTCGTTACTCCTATCAAAACAGTCATTACAGAAAAGCTGGGCTCTGGTTTGTGTTGCAAACTGAGGTTGTGACTCATCTCTTTCTCATTTTCCCAAATATTTCAGTCAGGTTTTGTTTATCTTAAACCAACATCTTACATATCTCAGTGGCAGGTCTCAGCATGCAATTATTTATTCACTTCTCATTCCATGCCACATAAAAAGCATTATCAAGTTTGTATCTTTAAGACTAATGAGCTGTTGGTTAACACTTTTGAGGCAATTAACCAGCAGTATCACTGCTTATCAACTGACAGAGACATCTTTGCATTCAGATTTCTCCATGGGGTAACTCATACATCCAGAATTCATCCCCTGCTTGTTTGTTCTCTCAGACAAGGCTGCAAGTGAAGAGCAATGGGAAGCCATAAATGACCTGTCCATTACAGCCCCAGTGTGGTGGCTCATGCAGTCTGTGATGCACTGGGGCACATAGGATGGTGGCATTCAGCAGAAGTGCTTGTGTTTGCTACTCCATACATGCAGCCCCTCTCAGGCTGGTCATCAGAGCCTGCTGCCACCATAGGGACCCAGGCCAGGGCTCTGAGGAGCCCTGTCACTGGTGGGTGCTGCAGCAGTCCCTCAGGGCCAGCAGTATGTGGTTTAGGACAAAGCTGCCTTTCCAGTTCCTCTGGCTGCTGCCAAGGGACCAGTAAAGCAGGCTCAAGATCAGGGCAGAGCAAATCATCTTCAGCAATGACTGTACCATTCCCCTTGACCAGGACACACAGAGGAAAATCCGGTGAGGGTGTGATAAAGTCTGTAAGGACCCAAAGTCTTTAATTTCCATGCTCAAGCACCCACAGAGATATAACTCGGAAGGTGCAGAGCTCTCCTGTGCCTTTAAAACACATGGATTTAAAACACATACTTTTATTTCCTGTACAGTTGAGATTTCTTGCTGTGAAATAACTTTTTGTGACAACACCAATCCTCCACACACATCTAATTGAAACCTTTGGTTTGGTTTTTTTTTCCCAGGATTAGTACTTTATTTGAAATTTACTTTTAATTAATAAAAAAGAGAGTGTTTGTCCTTGTCCAAAGGCCATTTTTTGTCTCACCGTACTTTGTGGCATCCTTGCCACTTGGCTGCGGGAGGAAAGATTCATGCTCCAGCACATATTCCTAACGGAGAGTAATAGTGGGGGCAGCATGGCACAGGGACAGGCAGTGCAAAGGTGCCTGCACATCTTCCCTGCTAGGAGGTATTACAGAGCAGCCACTGATGGCTGTTAGAATAGGCACGTCTGCGCAGAGAGGCAGCACCATAGCTGCTCTTCACCTGAGGGACAAGCCTAAGAGGCTTTATTTTGCAGCCCAGACTAAGCATCCCACTAACACGGAGGACAAGCATAATTCCCCTATAGCATGCATGTTCTTCACATGGCGTGGCAGCCCCTCACAGGAGACTTGGAGTCAAAGCCGCAGCTTCATCTCCTTGATGCACATGCAGCTCCCAGGGCTCTGCTCCAGGAATTTGCTGGCAGAAGTTAACATAATCCTGGGCTGCACCTGAGAGAGGGATTCCAATGCCTGGATTGTGGCTGCCAGTCCCTGTCGGTACAGAAAAGCCCTGGTGGGAAAGTGTGGTGACTGTAAGGGTATTGTAAATCAAATGAACCCATCAGGCTCCGGGGAGGTAATGTTCCACCTGAGATTCATATGCAAACTCTGAAATATTAAAAGCACCCCAGTGAAGGCATTGCTAATTAAAAGGAGAACACGTTCGTGTGTAGAGAACAAATTATTTAAAACATAAATTATTTCTTATTTAGATAATGGTGTCTAATTAAATGTTGAAAGAGCCGGATAGCAGTTTACACTGTAAAATGATCTGTTAAACACGTTCCCGTTAACATCAATACAGCTATTGACAAGCAGATCCAATTTTGTTTTACTTTGAGAGAGCAGACAACAGCCAGTTTTACTCCTGCTATCTTATTTTACAAGCATTAATGAACAATTAACTAACACTGGCACTCTTTCCATCTGTAATCCTGTAGTAGGATCACTAATCTCCACCAGTGGCAGCTAATGATGAAGGTCTCTTAAGCTTCACTTCTTATCTCAGCCAGTTCTTAATACTTGCATAAGTATGCTTTCTGAGCAGGGCGGCCCCCCATTGCTCTGCGACTGGAATACAAAAGACTGGGGAAATTTTTGAAGGGTTTTCTGTTCAATAACACCTCTATACTTATGTTTGCCTTCCTACAACAACAAACACAAGTGATCAGCAGAGGACTAGCAAGGTCACTAAGGGCTCTGTGTTTCCATACTTGTTCTAATACTTATAAGAATGTATTCATGCCCTATTATATATATTCCCTGGCTGCTCAGGCAGAAGCTCTAAACTAAACCAAACTGAAATAAAATAAAAGGGAGGAAAAAAAGCAGACTAAAACAGTATTTATTTCAAGAACAAGTTTGCTGTTTATGTCGAAAAAAAGGAAGTTAGAAAGTGGTTGCCATTAAAAATACATGCAAGATGAATGCTGCTTATAGTGCACAACACACATGGCATTTTCCAACTTCTCTTTCAAAGTATTCCTGTGTATAACGTACACATGAGATCCGTGTACGGGGATGACGGGGAAGTTGCCATATGCAGCTCTATTTATTACATGCACACTGCTTGAACATGGTGGCCCTGACCCAAGCAGAACTGAGGACAATATAGGGGTAGCTTCCTGGCCTTGACACAACTACACCAGCTGAGTCCAAACATCCTCTGCAGCTGCTGGATGTAAGTAGCAAAAGGCTGGTTCCATTCAGGGAGGTGATACAGGTCAAGCCAGACCCTGCTTGCATTAAGGTGTGTGGCAGGTGGATGAGCATCAAGTTGCCTCACCGTACTTGACATGGAGGTACAGCATCAGATTGCAACAGGTTTCCAGGAGCTCAGAAGGCATCTACAGGCTTTAGGGACTTTATAACAGTAACTACCAGTATGTGGCATTGCTGAGGAAATGTGCTCTATAAGCAGCAAGAAATTGAGGATTAATGTTTCTAAAGCAATCAGAAGCTGCCTTCTTGCATACTCTCTCCAAGACTTCTTCTAGTCTAAGGCATACAGAGAAGCTGAATTCACCTGGCACCCATGGCTGAGAGATAGCTTGGAAACAACTCCCGCTGAGTGTCACGGGCACTAATTGCCCCTACAAGGATATAGGCTGTTTTTTTGTTGTGCTTGTACAATGCGTATCACAATGCTGACCTTTTCTTTCACCAGAGCTCCTCAGCACAGACAATAAATAGCATTAATTAGAGAAAAAAGCACACTTGCTCTGTACCTCTGCAGGAGCAGTGACTGAACCTCACTTTGACCAAAAGACAGTATTGCTAAAATCCAAAAGTAACCTGGGTGCGGGGGTTGGAAGGCACAGGGATAAAGGGAAGAGAGGTTCTGGGACTACCTGCAGTCTTTATTTATTCAAGTGAAACTTCTATTGAAGTCAAGAGGGATTTTGCCAAAGTGAGGCCAACCAAGATGTCAGCAGCAGGCGTTATCAAATCCAGAGAGTGAAATGACTGCTTATGGAAAAATCACCAGCCATTAGTGAGAAAAGAAGGAAGATTTTGATTTGTTTCACCCAGCTTTTTCATTTTTAAGCCTTTGCTGTTTGGCTTCATATCTGATGTATGGAGATTTCCTTGATGTGACAGTCACCCACAGTGAGGGTGGATAGCTCATTCCCATTTCCCTCTGCAGGCTTCAAATCTCAGCAATGACTCCAGGTGACAATGGCAGGATCAGAAGATGGGGAAGAGGAGGTGGATGGAGCTAATTTCTGCTTGACACATTATAAGGTTTCCCATTACAATGGTTACACAGGATGCAGCTTGGCATGTTTATGTGGATTGCCTGTATGTTTGGCCATGAGGCTCATCTATCACCCTGACTGCATAGCAATATTTGAGCCGTCTTCAACCCAGCTCAGATGTACAAGTACCAGAGAGAAGAAAATTAACTGTATTGACACGCTCCACTACCTCTCTGTACTAAGAGGGCAAATTATCCAGGGTGGAGATCTGGAGTAACACAGCTAAGTCCATTCTGATACTTGACATAGCACCTAGGTCTGCATTTTCCTGCACAGCACAACATACTGTCAGGCCTACTGGGAGTGGCTGGAACAGCAGTAAGGTGATAATAGATAAGAGTAAGCACAGGCTGGTCAAATGGTTGCTTGAATTAAGCATAAAATTAGCCACTATTTTCCTTCATCTGCTTTTAAAATGCGCATTTACTTCCATGTAATTTTTGCATTTTTCCCAAAGGGATTGCCATTTTTACTGTTACCTGCTGTACAAAGAAAATGTCACTGGTTAGTGCATTGTTTCCGTCTTTATATGATAAAGGGGAAGATAGAAGCTAATTAACAATACTGTTTCCAAGATAGCAGAAGAGCTTGTCTGTGATGATAGTGCTTTGAATTAACCAGGATGAAGCCAAAACCTTGGTTCAACATTTCCACTTTGTAGGTATTGGATATACTTCTCCACCCCCACCCGGCTCACATATTCATTACCCAAATTGCCTATCCTCAAAGTGATAATATAGTGTGGTACAACATGCCCCGACAGGACACAAATTGACTCTGTGCCTAGATACTACACAGACAGTGTAAAGCAAATATCTCACTCTATTATCTGTTGTCTCTATGAATCAACAGATTACATGGTTCACTGGGTAGCTGAATAACTTTTACACAGTTTGCTCATATCTATTTACACATATTCCACAAAAAATACATTAACACCAAAGAACAAATGTAAAAAAAAAGTATACCTGCAGACTCCAGATAAATTACACATGTGAAAAAACACAATAAACAGTCATGCTTATATTTCATATGCAGTATCTGCAGAAAGGAGACTCTTCTCCAGCAACAGAAACCTGAGACCAACAGTCCTGTGCAAGGCCCTAAAAATCTTAAAAGGAAGCTTTAATTTGTGCAAGTCTGTAGCTGAGGTTATGCACCACATGTTTAACAGCCCTTAGTGCTCCCCAGAGTAGGCCCACAGAGTAGGACCCTCATCAGAGGGTGCTTCAGCAATGATCTCCTTGTAGATGCATCTCCACCCATTTCTAAGCTGTGGCTGTTCAGAGCTCCACATCTCCTGCATCCACTGCCATTCCTAGCCACCATTTAGCCATTATTTGGAAGGGAAATCAGCATGCCATGCTTTCTTTTCTCATGCCTTGTGTGACAATGTCATGAGCAGAGCAGTATGCCCCATGTCACCTTAGAAGGGAACAGAGCTGCAGCCAGCTGTAGGATTTATATGCAGCTCTCAAACTGCATACAGATATACCCTGCTGTCTGGATCACTTGTGTTTGCCAACACTCAAGAAGCGAAAGTGAAGCCTGTGCAAGAGAAGAACAAAAGATGTCTATGCCTCTCAGTGTTTGCGCCTTACAAAATCTAAACGCTCTGATTCCACAGACACACACACAAGCATATACACATTTTACATACATATACACACACACCGGGTGGCCTCACCAAGCAAATTTCCCTATCCAGTATCTTCAACAATTCTCCACATTCTTCTCCACCCAGCTCTGTAACACATTGCAAGTGTTTGCACTGGTGAAATACAAACTGTTCTCTCTTTTCCTCTTCTGTTGCCTACAGCCAACTCTTTTCCCTCTCAGATATCATTTAAACCTATTCCCTAACTCGGTTAGAGCTCCACTTTTTCCCTGTCTCACTCCAGACAGTGACTTTTCCAGACTGTCCTCAGATAGAGCACAAGAAACTCTTGCCCTGTTGCCCATCTCCTGCATCCCTTATACGTCTTCTTCCATCTCTCTTCAACAGAGATAAGAGGCAGTGAAAACTTTGGTCCACCTAATCATCACTTGCTTCTTAGCTTCTTTTAAAAGGGAAGTTTGTCTTGAATTTCTGGGCCAGTTATTTCAAACCTGACACTATAATGAAGCAAAAGAGTTTAAAAATGTATCACATGGAAGTTAAGTGGGAGTATCACAAACTTCCAATTATATTAAACAGAACAGCAACAGTAATTTATTATAAGATTAAAGCTAAACACAGGGATGTATTCGAATTTAGCAGCTTGCAGAATCTGTTTGCAGGTATGAAATAAATAGCTGTGAAAGAAAGGCTTTTCAGTGCTAATTAAGTAGCATATGAACAGTCAAAAACTGCTGGATATTGGATTTTTAAGAGTGTGGGGTGAGGGGGATTTGTAGCATTCTGAGTTGGTTAATAGTATTTAATTTGAAAAGGAAGGTTTGTTATAGCTGTGAGATTTTCCTCCATAAAAGATGCCTGCTACTCTGGGCAGCAAACCCTCCATGCTTTTGGTAATGGAAGATGCTGTTGTAACAGCCTTTTGTGCATCCTGATTGAAAATTCAGCTACATAACCCTCACTGAACTGTTTATCTTATGTACTTATTTAACTAACATTCAAACTGACAAGTCTCCTATTTCTGTGCTTTCTTTTTATACTTTAATGTATGCCTTATCAGATGAAGCTCAGATACTACCAAACTTTGCATGTTTTTGATTTTGCACATAAACTGAAGGGCAGAATTCCAGTCTATGTCCTCAGTCATTCAATTTTTCAAGATCTTTGAACAAGACTTCAAACCCTGCAAAAATACAACCCAAATACAGACTTGCTTCTCTGTCTGTACAAATACGTGAAAGAAACTGGTATGTCAAGTTTCAGTGTAGGCAAGCCTAATTGAAGCTTTAACTACATTCGAAACAAGAGGCAGGCAGCGTTACCAAACTGCTTTATTCAAGGGCAGAAAGACATTCCAGAATAGAGCTCAAATTATTCATTGCAAAAACATTATCCAATTAATTTAAGGCAATTTTTCTGATCATTAATAATTCACAGGCTGCTCCTGACGGTGGCTGATGCGCGCATCAGCCCTGATCCTGACAACACTCAGGCTCATGTTTAGCTTTTTATTTTCCCCATCATCCCATTGAACCCCATCAATTTTCCCTGTGTGCTGCAGGTAAGCCTATGGAGAGTTTGTGAACAGCTTGTTTCCCCAGGTAGTATTTTAAGGAGTAATCATTTGCTTGAGTCATGCAATATTGTGTCTGCACCTAATTGGATGAATGACAGTTCTTGAAGAGAAGACTGAATGCTGAGTAGGAAAAGATGAATGTACTGGTTCAAGCACTTTTCTTCACACAAAGAGGGTTTGCGTGAATAAAGCAGCAGTTTCACAAACATTTATGTGAACAAAACCAAATACTGATGCAAATATTCATAATAGTGAGCAAAGCAGGACATGACATACCCTACATGAAAACAGACCATGGGAATGAAGGGTTCTGACTGCTCTTTAGCCATAGGTACCTTATAATGGTCTCCAGGAAAAGACAGAAGTGCAAATTGGAAAGCATTCCAAAAAGCCTGTTGTGTAATTTGGCTTCCTGGCCAACGTGCATGTTGTAAATTATGCCACCCTAAATGACCAACAGGTTCTTCTACCTCTGCACAGAAGCCCTTGCACTTCCAAGATACTTCAAATGAGACAAAACCTCACCTGGATTGTTCTGTAGCCATCAAGCAAGCCATGAACTGTTTCCTGGCATGCCTATGGTCTCCACACAAATCTTCGCTCCTGTTGCAATACACCTGTGGGAAGCTTGAATTGTTGTCATTTCTAGTGCTTTAAGGATATCTCATTATGGAGTACTTCTGAAAGAAGAAAATAATTATTAGTTAGCCAGCCAATTTATAATGAGGTTTCTCATGTGCTTGTTCCTGTTTCTCCACAGGTCCGTTTCTTTTGTACCTCAGTTAACACTCTCTGAGCTGTAGAATCATAGAGCCGTTTAGGTTGGAAAAGACCTTTAAGATCATAGAGTCTCAACTGTTAGCCCAGCTCTGCCAAGCCCACCACTAAACCATGGCCCTGAATGGCACATCTATGTATCTCTAATACCTCCAAGCCTGTCCCAGTGCTTGACAATAAATCAAATACTGCAGCAAGTCTCCTGTAAGTAAGATGTAATTAAGTGTACCAGTTCTCACTGATGGTTTGAACAATTATGCACATCTAGAGTTGTGCTGACAGCCAGGTATAACACCTTGCAAACCTTCAATTACCTGCCGTCCACTAACTGCTGTCTCACTCAAATCAGCATGAATTGCAGATCACTTGGATTCTTTTCAGAGAGACCCGCTCAAACACAGTATGATCCCAGCATCTGACATGACCAAATATGATTGCTGAAAGACAAAGGCAAGCAGGTTTACTTTTGTATCTGATATCTGACAACAACATAGATACAGTGAGTATTTGATTCAATTCTGTGTGTCAAATGGCAGCGGAGCAGACAGTAAGGTGTCCACAGTATTTATGAGCAGGCAAACACCACAGTTCACTGACGAGGCAAAATACTTTTAGGTAGCACTGAACCTGTCTGCTTGCATTAGGTTGGGGCAGATTTCTAGATTGGATAGAAAAGCTGCTATTTTTTATGTATTTTAACCACTGTCATGGCTAGCACAAAGCTTAGGACAGCTCTGTAGTTGGGGCCCTCTCACCTGACTGTGCTTTTAACAAAGCCACTTCCATTTGTTCTCTGCATAATCTGCCAGGCTGGATTCCAATCGTATTGATGCACTGCCCACACACCATAGGTAAAGAAACATTACCCCTAAGGTCACAAGGAGGAATAACCTACTGGAGTTTCAAATCAAGCAGCTATGGACTGTGCCAGGGAGGTTCTATCCCATGCTCCATGGCAAGTATACTTAGAGAGCTGCACATCCACGTCTTCCTTTCAAACAAAGCATAGTTTTTCCAGTCACTGTGCACTGGCCATCAGTTATTATTATTACATTTATTATTAATTATTAAATTATTAGCATCATTTCTAGTGTATTATTAGGGAAAATCTTTCCACTAGATTTTCTTCAGCCTTTCAGAAGGAGTTACTGCAGCCCATGCTGTAACAACCACACTGCCAATACTCCACTATGGAGCATCCAGGTATGTTCACTATGCAAGCATTTGTGAACATACCTGAATGCTCCCTTCAGTTCCACATAGATAAGTATTTCCAGGAAAGCCAAAAGCAGTGGAGATTTACACATCAACACCTGTGGAGAGTGTGATACTGCAACCAATTCAGTGCTCTTACATCAGTGCAAAATGCAAATATAAATGAGTGACACTACACTGAGAGAAGCTTTCCTTGAGTACAAAACTCCCTACATTCATGTTATTCTGGGGAATGAAGACTTTGGGAAACCGAATGTCACTGTGGACTCTGCAGCAGTCATTAATATGGTGACACAAGCATGTGTCACCCAAAGCCTTTGGGTTGGTGGGCACAGCCTGGCAAAGCCTAATAACAGTATGCCCATGGAACAGGGGTTGGACCTAGATGATCTTAAGGTCCTTTCGAACCCAAACCATTCTGATTCTACATCTGCTTCAGCCTCCTTGCAGCCCTTGCCATGGGAGGAGCTGCACTGCTCAGTGATTTGTAAAGACAAATAGTAAGGATTTTCTTGCTCACTCCAGAAATTCTGGCCTCAGGTAGGCAAAGGTGCCTTGTCCTCCATCATCCCGGGCTGCCCAGGGCAAGCAGAACAAGGGAAAGATGCTGCTCTCAGCAAGGCAGAAGGACCCATCACCATCATCCCAGGCTGCTCAGGGCAAGCAGAACAAGGGAAAGATGCTGCTCTCAGCAAGGCAGAGGGGCCCATCACCATCCAGAATCCTGCTCCTGCCCTCACACTGCCGCAGCACCTCCTGCTCCATCAATGCCTTTGCTAGGGGACTCTTTGATAGGCAGCCTGCCTTCTGCTAGAGTGATATTTCAATCAGACAGAGGCTTTCCTTGGGGTGGGAGAAGGGGGGGAATCAACTGTTCCCTCTCAAAAAGTGTCATAGTGATCCTGTGAATCGCTATTTGAATCTGACTGTATTCAGAGACATATTTTCTTCCACGATTGCCAGCTGGCCCCAAACTCTCTGCCCTGACTGCACTCAGAAGTCTTCATCCTAATCCCAAACTATTCATCCCAACACTTCTGCTGCCATCAATAGATTTAATATGTTTTTAATGCCTTCCTTGAACTTGCCTTGTCTCCTGTCAGCCAGCCAGAAGTGGTTTTTATCAGGAATAAGATTCAAAGAGCCTGCCCTGCAGCAATCCCATCGTGCACTTCTTTGTCAGAATCCTAATGACGATTTATATATACTTAAGAGACTATCTCCAGCTGTAAAACTGAACAGCTTCTGGGGGTCTATACAGTTCCCTGACCTCAGACCTGTCTTTATATTTTGATCTTGGGGATAGTGCCTCCCAACACTCCGAATCCTCCAGTTATCCCTGCGGTAACAAAGCACAAGCTTAACCAGTGGTAACGAGACTTAAAACAGGGCACTCAGGATCAAAGTGGCTAACAAACGTGAGTATTAGCCACTGCATCAGCCCTGGAGACAGTCACGTTAAACTGCAGCATGAATATGGCTAAGCCTCCATGCTAAAACTAAACATCACACTTCCCAAGGACATGCATCCAAAGAACCGGCTTTGCCAAGGTATGTATGAAAGCATGCTTCATTTACCATGCTAAACAGGCGTCTACTACACACATTGTCCTCCCAGGCAGAGAGGAATTATACAATTATGTTGCTTTTAGGCTGCATGGAGCTATTTTTAGGATTTTTCCTGCATTATTTGCTTTTACTTTCATCTCAAACAATAACAGAAGAGATTTTGCCCTATTGATTCAGAAGAAATGAGGAAACACAGAGAGTGTGAGAGCACTGATGAGTCTGGATTAAGAAAAAACATAGGCAGGATAAGGTTCTGTCAATGAACTGACACTTCATTTTCCTTCCATTGTCTGATTACCAGAAGAGCAGTACACTAGCAACAAGGATGATCACATGAAGGCGGGAAAACACAACTGTCAGGCTTCAAGGACAAAGCCTATTCTTACATTGCCATTCCTTAAATCCAGACATTAGAGCAAAAGGAATGAGAAAAAAAGCAGCTCACTCATGGCTAGCTTACTGAGGATACTGCAAAAGATTATGCTAATCTTCACTTCATTGTCCTCTGCAAAATGTTTTCATACCATGCCTTTTATCTGGGGAAGGGATGCACAACCTCTCAACTCTGCGACAGCGAGCACTTTCTGTGTGGTTTCTGCGTAATTAACACCAGCACTAGACCTTTTCATTTTTGCTACTCAAGCTTATGGCCTTTTAAGGGTACCCACAGGGGAGCATCCCTCACCCCTTTGCTTGTGGCCTAAGTGATAGTCGCAGCTTATCCTTAGCTACATATACCATCTGTTAATAGCAGAAGGATCAAAAACTTTTGGCTAGCCTGCATTTCCCAAAGAATGGGGGCAGGCAGCATAAACAACACATTAGACAAGATTTCCAAGAGTTTTAATTCCGAGCTGGGGCCTGAAGACTTTAGGTTTTATTTAAACTGCCATTGCATTATTGTCTAGATTATGCTCACAAGCGCAGTCATCTTAGGAGGTGGCTTGAATTAGATAAAAGTCAGCATTTAAGATGAAAACCATTCAAACGTAGTCTGATTTTACCAATGAAGTATGACATGTTGGATACCCGCATTTTTTGGCAATTGGCACACAATAAACACTGAAGCTGCAGTTTTGCCCCAAAGTGACCATCCTGCTTTTTGATAGATGCTTGACAGTCCATTTGATGCCAGTGAAGGTGGAAATTGCACCCCACAACACTTATCTCTGAGGAACTCAAACCCAATCTGACACTCACAATCAATGCTCTTCTTTAACTCCAGAAACTGTGGAGTGCTTAAAAAGTGAAAGCAACAAATTACTGTCACATTAGCACTAATGCCTATTTTCAGTTAGTTCTTCCTTCCTAGGTACATTATTTCCCTGCTCCATTTCCCCACCAGGCCTTGCCACGCTGGTGTCCTGGCCTCCAGGCACATGCACACCACATTTCAGTTACAGACAGAAAACAAGTGTATTTACCGAGCAGTATGTGTTTTCAGGGCTCACTACCTGCTTTGCCCACTGCCCAGGAGCAGCCACCAAGCAGCCGTGCAACAACCTGCAGAGGTTTTGGCCTATCCATGCAATTCCCAGACCCACTGAGGCTCCCATAGTTCATCTTTGCCTCCTGCCATGTCTGAGGTTGTGGGAAGGCTACCAATGAACCAGACGATGGTGATATTTGAGTGATGTTCATGAGATTACAACTGAAGCTGCTTTGGAAGTGGACTGGATCTCTGAATTTTCTTTCTGAGCATGATACTGGATAAATAGAGCTAAACTCCTTTATGGTCTGTCCAGAAGCACCAAATGTGGTTATGTGCTAGGGATGGGCTAAAAGCACAGCTTTTCTTTCCACTACCATGCATGTTGACATATTCTCTACTCCCCAAGACAGGCAAATGTGCCTTGAGATAGTTTGGCAACATGACAGATGGTAACTACCACTGTGGCTTATTATAGTGCTGCCAACATCTCAGATGTGCATTAAATTCATACACTGAAAGGATGTCTCAAGGAAATGTTGCTCTACATTTTTCTGTGCAAGTATAATCCCTTTTCAAATACAAAGCCCAAAGACACGAAGATTTAAAGCCCTCTCTGTCAGGATGTCCTGCACAGAAGGGTACATACTACAGAGAAACTTCTGAAGTAGCACCGTGTCCTTAAATCTGAAACCAGCTCGTTCATTGGTGCACATAACAGCCCCGTAACTCCAGCCAGTTCCCCTCCAAACAACCTAAAGTTTACCACACACAGAAACAAGCTGCAAAGTGCTTAAAAGAGGTTCGGAAAACTTACAGGAGAGAGTAAACCATTGGTTAAATTCAAATCACTGCAGTGTTCTGAACCGACTCATCCAGGGGGGGTTATTCCTTTAAATACCATTTTTATAACTGTTAAGATTTCAATATGTTCTCAAGTCCCATCAAACCCAAAGCAAATTCTGTTTCTACAAAAGGTACAGACAGGTCGTAGGATGTTTGTGCTCGCATTTTATCTCTGGAAACTTGAGCTGAAATCCTGCATTAGGTTGGAGAAGAACATAAAAGCACTGATTGCTGGCACCCCCTGTCCATGCCTGAAAAATCAAGCCATAATTTGCCATTATACCTCCTTTTTTTTTTTTGCTTAGAGGGGCTGCCAAGAAAGGATCTTTAGAAAACTGGGCTTAGGCTGCCAGGGTAAAACAAAGTGAAGAAGTTTCCCAGAATCCAGACACATTTTGCCAGGCTCAAGCTTAGTCCTATGAGCCTTCATTTCCATAGGCATTTCCAATAACATCTCATTTTACAAAGAAATTTAGGAAAAAGGAGCTTCAATAAAAACAGTTGCCACAGACCCAACTACTGTGATGCTGCCACTGGAAAAACGGGATAACAAACACCTTTCCTACATTTTGAAGCTGCTGTACAAGAAACTGTTCATGATCTGGGAAGGGGAATTGCAAGCTCCTTTTGCATTCTCTATAAGCACAAATCACCAGAGTTGCTATCACTGTAAAAATAGCCACAGAGTCCTAAAAAGATAATTCCAGGTTTTTTGGTTCTCATTCAGCTCTACTGACATACATGGAATTACTTTAAGTCTGCATCAGTTTAAGTGAAAATAAAACACATCTGAACTCTGAAGGCCAGATTTCCAGCTCACTTTTTCTGTGTCATGTGGATGATCTTAAACAACCTTAATAGAACCATTTATGTGCAAATATAGAAGTATAACATAAATATAACATTTCATTGTTGCCAGCATTCACAGCAGACTTACAGCGCTCACAGAATAATAATTCCTGTTAACTGTATAAAACTTCCAAAGAAGCTGATTTCCTATCCCACCTTCAACCAGGACCCTGGTACAGTGACATTCCAAACAAAACTAAATAGGTCTGTGTTAGTAGCAGGAAAAGCCTTCATTACACTCAAACCAATAAGGTCAAAACCTTTGGCTCACTGCCCATAACTAATATTGTCTTTCACAAGTTCCCAAAATTTTCCCATGATTTGATAAAAATGAGATAAACTTGCTAGTATCCCTTTAAAATTTCTTTTACAAAGGTAACTGAATGCCACTCTCAGTAGCTGGCCTTTTAAATCTCCTATTAACTAGAGACGAAAAAGCCTCACCAGCAACGCAGGTTTTCTGCAATAAAGGCACAAATAATCTAGTTGGAGTTTCAATAAATGGGCAGGCCACCTAATAGTCACAGCTCCTGCAAGTGCTGAGAGCCACCAGTTTCTGTCTTCAGTGATTAAACTTTGTGGAATTATATTACACTAGATCTCATACACCTCTGCAAAAACAGCATTGCTGTGAAAACACCACTTACTGGCTACCTAGAGTTTTACTCGCTATAAGCTGTTTAGACCACATGAAACCTGCAATACACTGTTAGATCTTTACAAATTTCATTAAATCTTTTTCGGATATCCAAAAAATCCTGAACTACTTGAATCTTTTGTCTCCCAGCACTGGGGACTGACCCATAATCTCTTTCCCAGCCAGTATACCAAATCTGTAGCCAACCTTGTCACTGACTCCAACAGCTGCTTAAATTCACCAGAGGGGATAGCAGCAATCCTACTTCTAAAAGAACACCACAAGGCTTACGTTCATGATGCCTTGAGGAGACACTGAAAGGAAGGTCAAAGGTGAAGAAAAGATAAAGTGCAGTACAAGAAGATCAGTAAAGTTGAATCTTCTTGATGAAAAACTCATGTCTGTTTCTTCATGATGCAAACAACATAACTTCATTTCAAAAAGCCTCTGGTTTTTGTTGATCTTTTCCCCCCCCCCCCCCCTTCTCTTTTGGTTTGGAGTATTTTGAAGTTTATTGAAGGTTTTTTTCTTCTTTTTTTAGGTCAGAGCTCTGTGCATCTAAAAGCCTCATTCAGTTGTTCTTGTCACGAGTACTTTGTCTTACACAGGCTGCATTACTCTTGTAAACAGAGGCAGCATCAAAGTGAAAGCAGATAGAGTCACATCAGTGGATTAAGGCCTTCTGCATGATAAAGTAGCTACCTAGGGTGGGATAAACTTAATATGTGAAAGAATGTTATTGAGGAGGAATAAAGTGCCAAAACTCTGTCATTCTCTTCGTAATGTCCTAATCTAATGCCTGACACCAAGGCCTTAGGCCAGTGTTAGTGTTAATCAATGAAATACCCATCTGTGTTCCCTGTCCTTATCGCTATTTAGAGCTAGCCTAAACTCAATTATTTTCCCTTAGAGACCAAGATGGGATATTAAGTTCAGTGAAAGGGATTGTGTCCCACAAAGAAATCTCAGCGTTAAAATGCAGAGGTGTCAACATTGCTAACTAAATTTCAGTTAAACAGATTAAATGCTAGTTCTTTGGACATGAAACACTGCATTGATTAAATCTGGTTAAAAACCCTTATTTAGAGAGTGGCTAAAAACTGTTAAGCAGTTTAATCAACTTATAATGTAAATTTTGTTCCTTCGTATGCATTATTTATCCCCTGCAATAACCATTGTACAATAAATGTTTGAAGAGCACACTCAGCTAAAGCAATAGGAAAGCACAGCCTCTTGCTGTTACCCAATGCTGTGAATGATACAGACATTGCCAGATACATAATGGTTATCTGAGGAGTATGTAATTTATCCCATGAGTGAACTGCAAATCTCATAATTCAAGACTGCCTTAGTCACGAATGAGTTATAGAGGTGTTTTTCACAAGTGGGATTAATCTCATATCCCATTGATGCTCATCATTGTATTCTTGGTTTATATCACCAAGAGATAAAATACTATCTTTTTTGTTTTATTAAATTTTCAAACTTGTTTGGCTTGTCTTTTTGTGCCTTTATATATATATATATATATATATATATATATATGTATATATGTATAGAATTAGAAATCTGAAGACAGGAAGATTTTGCAGAAGTACATAGATATTAAAGGCATTTCCAAGTGGATATAGAGAAAAGAAATAAATCAACTTCTGATTTAACAAAGAATGAATACTTTCAGGAGCTTTGTAATGAAGACTTTCTAGGGTTAATTTCTGAACAGTCTCTGTGCTGAACTCGCCATGTGCTTTTCTTTAGCATCTTCTTTTCCAGTTCCCTTTTTAATTGGAAATTAATTGGGGATGCTTCCTACCATGAGCACTTTTATTTTTTTGGCAAATCCTTTTAAAGTTAGCAGTCAAAAATGTTACATAAATTTATAACAAAAACATTTCCTTCTAAATGAGGAGATGTGCAATCTCTTAGGTATATATGAATGGAAAAGATACTGAAAAGACTAAAATCAGATAAGCATTCCTAATATGACCATTACGGCCGTGCCAGAAGGAACAAAAACAAAACAGAAGTAATACGCCTTTAGCTCACTTTCTTGGCCAGTAATTCACCAAGTGCAACCATCCTCATGGTATTGCTCTTACTTTTAGACATCCCACACTTGTGGTTTTGGTTCAGTACACCTTTTTGTTTCTCTTTCAGCTACCACTATAATTTTCCTGATTGCCACTTTGCATCTTTGTTTAGCATCCCAAGTAAGTTGACTGGAGAGAGGGCAGTAACATTCCCTTAACACTGGTAAGCACAGGATGCTCACAGGGGTTTTGGTGCTGTGAATGTTCTTTTTAATTCTTAACCAGAAGCACGGGCATGACTGTAATGGAGCTTTCTGACTGTGGGGGTCCCTGCTCTTTCTCTCCTCTCCTCTCCAGCAGAAGTTACACTTAGTATGTACTTTCTTACAGGTAACAAGATGCAGGCTTTCTCATTTGCAGACTACTGCAGAAAGTCTACTTTTTTAGATTCTAAGACTTTTGCACTTAAAAAGCAACAGATTTCTGTCCTGGTTACTTGGGA
>JBCJKH010053588.1:0-20113 GCA_039877255.1 Loriculus beryllinus
GTGTGAGGTGTCCCTGCCTATGGCAGGGGGGTTAGAATGAGATGATCTTAAGGTACTTTCTAACCCTAGCTATTCTATGATTCTGTGATTTCCATCTTCAATATTGTTTTTTCACAGGTAGAGTTTACTCATTTTTGTACTGTAAAAGAGAGGGGGAAAAATAATACATAAGTGACTGTCTAAACTCTAAGTCAGCAGCAGACTCATCATGAAAAGCTTTGCTGTTTCTAACTTGCAGTTTCATGCTTAAATACTGAGACACGACTACAGAGTAACTTCTTTCCTTGTGGGATTATTCTAGGAACAAAGGAATCTCTACCTGTAACCAAGAAGAACATCGAACCCTTTGGGTCAAATCCCCAAATCCAGTATCTTGTTGCAGACTTTTGGGGCCAACATTGAGTATTTCTGGGAGCTTGGTTTCCTGGCTGTTATTCACAACTGGGGACCAGGGCTAAAGGCTGTGATTATTACTGACCACAATACCTACCAAAATCAAAAGAAACTCACATATGTTTTCTAAGGAACTCAAACTATGCAAATATGTTTTCCAAGTATAAAAACCAAATACTATTTACATCTTACATGCAGATTGCTAAGTAGCATCCCATTTATATGAAGCACGTGACCACTTTCACTTGAAGACACAGATCGGTTTGATAATTCCTTGGTAATTCATATATTAAGCTTTAAGCTTAACAATTCAAACCTACTGGCAAACTAAAAACTAATTCCCATTTTACTATCAAACATACTTTTCAAAATTCCGAGTGCACATGGAAAACTTACAGCTATGGATTTCTACATTAAGCACTTAGTATGATGTTCAAATAAACAAAGCAGAAATTCCCGTTAAGTCCTACAACCAAGGCACTGTTACCAATCACAAGAGGTAATTTCAGGAAAACTTCCACTAAAGGAATTCTCTAAGAAGTCTGTAAGTTTTTCTTCTAGTAAATATACATGGCAATAGACTCAGAAACAAGATTCTTCCCCGAAGTGCCACAGTGCGAGATCCCAACAATTCCTGTACGCAGTCTGATCTAATTGGGAACTCCAAAATCCCAGCTTGCACTTTATCCATTGAACCTCTCCTACACCATCTCATTAAAACGATTATTCATAAATACCACAGAAGACACTGTTTGGATATCTATAATAAGGGCAGCAGAATCTGTTTATAGCTGTTTGTAAACATATATTCATAGTAACTTTGCTCAGATGCACAAAGCTGAAGTGTTTTTGTCAGCACCAGTCCCCCCTGCTTTCCCAGTTCTCCTTCCATCAGCGCAAAACTGGGATAGTTCCAACACTTATATTGCCCGCAAATTTAAGCTACTTCGCTTGTAGCAGAATTTACTTTTCACTTCACATTAAACCCTTAAAGATACGGAAAACTGCAAAGCAAGTTACAGTACCAGTTTCCAACTTTCAGAATGAGTCTTTAGACACTGAGGCAACACGGAAGCAGCCTAAGCCTTCACACTCACTGATGTGTCCTGAGACTGAAATATTGCAAGTCTAGATAGTATGTTGTCTACTAATAACCCTGATGGTGCTACCATATAGCGAGAGGCTCCCAAAAAGGAAACCAGAAAGAGATGTGTTTGAATGAGAAAGGGCAGAGATAAAAATAACATCTCTTAGTTACTTGTATTTCTTACTTAATATCAGCTTTGACCTTTCCAAAAACTCTCTTTAGATTTCAGATAAGAGGAAAAATAACAACACAAATCATGAAGAAAAAAAATGAAATTCCAAATGCTTGTGTCAGCTACTGCCAACAGATCTCAGCTGATTCACCCCCAGCCCACACTAGATTTCAGTTTCTTTGCAGAGTATGTAAGTTGCTTAATTCCCATAAAAAGCACCAAAATAAAAGGAACTGTAGGGCAAAAAAAGGATATATGAAATACCCCATCCTCTGTAGTGCAAAGATCAGCCTTATTGGATGATAATTTATCTAGCCACCTTAACATGTTTGAATTAGCAAAGTCCTAATCAGAAATTCCCAAATGCTTTACTCAGTTCCGTAATCGTGAAACACTGTTATAGCATTCTATGCTGAATGAAAGCTTCCAGTATATAGCACCCCAAAACCCAATAATCAAAAGTGACCAGAATATTAGGAGCCTAATACTCTCTTTTAAATACCAGAAGTTGCAATGAGTTAAAATCTCTTTCGTATTTCAAAGGCATCCACAAAAATCAAATCAAAGCTACACAGCACAGGAAACCCCTTCAAGTTGCACCAATGAACTAAGCCATGTCCTTGTCTGGTTTAGGAGAGGGAAGGAGAGAGAAGAATATGGGAGAACACAAAGCAGCAAAAGCTCTTTTCTGCCCTAGCTGTACTGCCAGATGAGAAAAGCCAGCAACTGCAGAATACTTGCACAGCAATTAAAACAAGAAAAAAGCAAAAGACACTAAAGACCCCTAAACAAAAAACAAAACAAAGCCCCAGACCCCAAACACCTTTCTTAAGGCCATTCACACAATGAGATTTCACAGTTGGCTTTTTTAAATGAATGCTTCCTGTAGCTATTTAAACAAAACTAATGTAAACAAAATATACTTAACATTAGCATCTTTGCCGAGCAAGAGATCCCCAGTATCACAATCCCTTCACCTTCCCAGAAATTTCCTAGTGCATTTAAATAGCATCAAGGGGCAGAGAGGAAGCATTTTTTTTTTCTGGGGCTAAATTCAAAGAAGGCTTTTAGAGGACCTTGTGTCCTGTGATTAACTTCTCTTACATACATACTTGTCACTTCTTGTAAGAAATCCAGACAGGGTCGGCTACTTCCAGAAATACTTATTGAAACAGCCAGTGGGGTCTGTCCTTCATAGTTCCTTGTGTTAGTGTCTGCTCCGTAATTATACAACATTTGTGCACAAAGCACATCATCTCTAAGAGCAGACAAGTGTAAGGGTGTCTGTCCATCTTCCAAGCGACCCAAGTTTGTATCCGCCCCTCTCTGAAGGAACATTCGGCAGTAAGAGTGATTGCTTTTGATCACAGCGTATCGTAACAGGAAACCATTTTGAATGTCGATGTTGGCATTGTGATCCAGAAGGATTTTCACACAGCTTGACCTCTCTCGGATAATGGCCAGCTGAAGTGGTGTAGTACCTTTATCACTGAGCGGATCAACCTCGGCCTTGAACTCCAACAGGAGCCTCACAAATGAGTCTCTGCCATAGTGGGCTGCTACATGGAGGGGAGTCCAACCATCGTTGCTCTTTGCATTAATAATGTCACTTCTATATTCAGATTCCAACATCAAGCGTGCAATCCTCGCTCGGCCATGCATGGCTGCATAATGCAGAGCAGTGAAGCCTCCAATTAAGTCCTTAACTGTGGGATCAGCTGAAGTTAAAATAAAATTAAAAAATAATTAGAAGGCATTACAGTAATCCAGTGCTGCAAGAAAAGAAATAATCAAAGGGTTGAGTGTTAAGTCTTTTCAGGCATAGCATGACAGGATTATTTTGTACTTCAAACTAATTCTTGCTTTCAGGAACATGTTATTTTTAAGAAAAATTTAAATTATATTTAAGAAAGTTACACAAAAAAAACCCTTTTTCTTTTATATACATATGTTTCCATTTGAAAAATACTTTTCCACATCTTCCTAGCACTCTTAGGCTAATTATTCAAATCTCCGTCCATCCAGTTTTCCTCCAGCTCTACAATATTACATTTCTTTCCTAACGTTCAACTTTGTTTTATTTTCCCTTGTGTTGCTTCTTGGTCTTAAAAAGAAGCATGTGTAGAAACATCTGCTGTCCCAAACTGCGGATGTTTTGTGGTCTGGCAGCACTGTATTGTTTTTAGGGTGTAATACTGCATTAGGTAAAATGTGGTCTGCAGGATTTCCAAAGCATGTAAGATATATGTTATTCTAGATTGTCTTGATAAAGTCTGTTTTTACAGATGATGAATCTGTTCTGAATTTATAGTTCTACAAAAATTTCAGATTTTACAAGAATGTAAGCAAATCACGTATGGAAAGAGTCAGGGAAAAAACATCAGTGCAGAATACAAGTGATTACACAGAGACTTTTACATCTCCCCCCCCCCAGCACAAAAATTCAGTCTCATTTATGAATTTTAAAATTAAAATTATCAAATCAATTTACTTTATTTCCTCAGGACACCCAAACTTGTAAAGCAAGAGCCTATTTCAGGTACCAAATTAATTACCAAAGAAAAGATGCCTGCCTCATCACCTCACCTAGAGAACAAGCCAGGCTCTGAGGTTTCTCCTTCCACCATATGCTGCCTGTTGGATGCTAAAAGGTACAAACTACTGTATGGAAGTTTGAGGCACTTTCCTAAGTTTCCCAGCTGGTAAAACCAGAGATAGTGCATGCACAAGATACTAGTCTTAAGCTGGTATGTTCTTAACATTCCTGTGTATCTATGAAACAGCTGCTGGGGTATGTCCTTCACAGTTACCTGGGCACAAAGCACATTGTCTGTAATAGCAGACAAGAGTAAAAGTGTCTGTCCACCTTCCATAAGCTTGACAGCCCCATCCTTGCATCCTGGCACACAGAACTCTCTCTCATTTCCTCACCTATACATACCATGTTTAGAAGGAAAGCAGCAGTCTTGGGAGGGTGGGGAAAAGAGTAGGACATTGTGACCACAGGTTTAAAACAAACTCAGCTGAAGGTTACAAACGCCCAGGGCTCATGCACACTGCTTAACAGGAACTGTTGTTCTCCTGTATCATGTAGAAAGGACAGTTTTCTGCTCAGCTGCCATCACACTCAAACAGGAGAGGGGAAGGGGGTGGGAGACATCAGTCTCCATCTCAAAATTCAGACCCACTATAAGTTCAGAATACAATATATATTGCAAGCTAGTTCAGCCTGAACACATCTGAACCCACAAAGGTGCTAACATAAAACAACAGGCTTCTCAAAATGGACCTACTGTGACCATATCCAGATAACACACCAAGACAGACATCATACCAAAATAAAAGGATTGGCAAGAGTACAGAATACAGCTGCAAAGGTAATCCAGCAATTTTAAGGTTTTTTTTAATGCAAAGACTGAGGTGAAGAAGACAAATAAACAGAAATCCAACATACAAACTAATGCAGCCTGACTACACAGAGAAATAAAACATGAAAACTGCCTCTAGTGTATAGAATAGGAACTTAGAAATAACAACAGAAATGCTAAGGAACTTTAGTAGTGACAGCCTTCCTTGTCTTCTATAAAATACACAAGTTTCAGCACCCTGTAAAGTTACCTGAGTTAATGTAATGGATGAAGCATCCACAGGTTGGCAGGAAAATGAAGTCAGTGACTGAATAGGTGGTTCCTAACCTGTACTCTGATGACGTCAAAAATATAGCAGAGAATCAGTACAACCCACCAAGTTACTAAAGACAGATAATCTTTCAAAGTGCTGTTTGCTGCTCCCAGGATCTCTTTCTTCAGGCTGCTCAGACTACCTTACATGATCTCCCAACAGCAGACAAAGTGAGAAGCACAAGCATGCAAAGGTATGATACATTCAGAGAGGAAGAATTAAGGAGAAAGATGGACATAATGGAAAAGAGATATTGTTTTTTACCATTAAAGTAAACCAAAAAACCCCAACCTAAGTCATGCAAGAGCAGTGTCTCAACAAGAATAGGAAAACAAGCCTCTCAGTTGGGCAAGCAAGAAACACAAACAACTAACTGTCCAAAGTGAACCCAACAGTAAAACCTCAGAATGAATATACTGTAATTCCCGTTAAGATGATAAGCTTTTAGGGAGTTAATGGTACCACTCTCCCACTTGGTTAGGGAAACAACTTTAACCGAGCAAAAAGTCTGTTGCTGTTCAGTCAATGTTTTGCTGCCATCTCCCGGAGAACTTTTGAACTTCACAAGGATTTTTAGCAGAACTTGTACCTAAATTACGTTGCATACGTGTTAGTAAAATACATGCTACAGAGCTGATGTTGCCTGAGAGCTTTAGTTGTTGTTAGGGATTTTGTTTTATAAAAGGCTTCGGCACTGGTATCATGGTGTGAAGTACCTTTCTCCCCCTGGAACACAAGGTAGAAATAAATTGGGAATGATTCCCAGCTTATCTATCAGAATCTGCAGGGGATATAAAGTTCCTGGTACAAGCATATTTAACTTGAAAGGGAGGAAGACAACACTTGCCAACATTTCTTTATCTTGCCTCCATCCTTATTTCTTTTCAAGTTTCCCATTAATTTGGGGAAAGCAGACTCTAGAAACATAAATAACTGCCTTTGGTAATTTTTAATGTTCTTAAAATATAAGGCATAATACAATGGCATCGTATTATGCCTTAAGCCCAGCTGGTAACTCAGAAGCATGCAGCTGCTGGCTCGCTTCCCTCCACCCTGCTCCTGGAGGGATGGGGAGGAGAATCAGAAGAATGTAACTCACCCCAGTTGAGATAAGAACAGTCCAGTAATTAAGGCATAACACAAACCACTACTGCTACCATCAATAATAATAATGATAAGGGAAATAACAAGGGAAGAGAATACAACCGCTCACCACCCACCAACCGATACCCAGCCTGACCTGAGCAGTGATCTACCCCTTCCGGGTAACTGCTCCCAGTTTAAATACTGGGCATGACGTGCTCTGGTATGGAATACCTCTTCAGTTTGGGTCAGGTGTCCTGTCTCTGCTTCCCCCCAGCTTCCCTTTGTCCCTGGCAGAGCATGAGACTCAAAAGGTCCTTCATCAGTGTAAGCATTACTGAGCAACAACTAAAAACCATCGGTGTTATCAGCGTTGTTCTCAGGTTGAGAGTCAAAAACACAGCACTGCACCAGCTACTAAGGAGAAAAATGATTGCTATTGCTGAACCCAGGACAGGCATAAACCTTGAACTGCTTGTCAAGGGTACCAAGTAACTGCTCAAGCTCACCTAACATTGAAAATTTGCAATACTGATATCCAGATTATGTTATTTCATGTTAGCTATTTATGTTATTTCACTTAAGCTAGTCATTTAAACTCTGCTGTTAATGAAACTCTTTTCTAATACCATAGCCTAAATGATATATACATTCTTAAACAAGAGTGTAATATTTTAGAGTTTCAACTTACAGCTCAGCGGGACAGTTTCCTTATCTACTTGATACTTCTTTAGATCACTACGACTGCATCATCTGGGAAGTCAAGAAAGCAATGCTTCTGGCTTCATAAATTACTTTTATTATTTCAAGCTTACTTCTCCCAACTAGGGCTTAATTCTGACCACAAGACTTAGAAACATGACTACTTCTAGCTCCTGGTTTGAATTTTCTAGGACAACATTGATACAAAGACCTCCAGGAAAGCATTGCTGTTCAGACACACACACACTTTATTTAGGTGATTTAGGGGGATGAACATTTGGCATTCTCTAGTTTCCCCTGGATTCTGAATGACCTTACTAAGATTTAGATACCTTGCAGCCAAGACTGAAAACAAACAAACATGTCTGTTTGGCTACTCCTGTTACTCTTCAATTTCTAGGAGCTTTAGTGAATCATTTCTTCAATTTAATATGAGTAAACAGAGTTAATTCAAGTCAAGTAACCAGCTTAATATGAGTAATTGTCCTGCTTCATTAGTATTGAGAAGACACTGCCAAGGGACAGCTAACTACACACTTTCAAGACTTTAGCTCTTTGTAATGTTAACAGTGGTGATTGGTTAGTAATAAAATACAGTTCTTGTCCAGCATGAGATCATGTGTCTCTATGTCATTTTGAAAATAAAAAGTACACTAAAGAAAAAACAGGCTTGTTATGCAAAAATCCAACATTACTGAAAACTACACTCCTTATTGTGTGTTGCTTTCCTGGGGAGCTTTGTGACTTCAGATTGTTTCTATGGATGGAAAGAGATGGAAAGAGCCATCTTCATAGAATCTTCACTTTATTAAAATGAGTCAAATACACAAAGAAAGTCAAATTCACTATTTTTCATGAAAACAAAGTTTCTCTGTGATTCTGATCAACTTCCTGCCTTCCATCACTTGCTAAAGAATATTTATTATCTGACCTATTACCTCTGTATCTAGTTGGTATTTCTGCTGGCTTCATCCTTTAGTCTGGACTGGCTTTTTAATGCATTTTCCCCACATATCTGTGTCTCCTTGCTCAGCAGATAATAAAGCTTCCTCCTGTTCCACCACCTCCACTCAAATTATCCAATCTGCATGCACAACACTGTTCTCTGGCTCTTTTCTTTGCTGATGAGCAATGATGGAAGAGAATTAAAAAAGCAAAAGCAGAAGGCAGCCAGGTCATAACTCCGTAAGAAACTACCTTTTATTTCCAGGTCAGCGACCAGATTTCTTCTCAGCTTTTATTAGCCAAACTTCATCTCTGTCCCACTACCACACAAGACTACATCAGTAGTCTTACAGCATCTCAAATCTGAGGCACAGCACTCTACCCTCAGCAACAGCTCAGTGTGGTTTTCTCATTCCTGTATTATGAATGTATTCCCAGCTATGTTAAGTGTCATCATCCCTCTAGACAGCCACAACTATCACCAGTTGGCCCTTCCTTCCCACCAACATCTCAGTTCCCTCTTCTCTCCAGAACTCCATCCACTCCGTCTCACTACCTTCTTTATTACTTATATACATAGGTAGTTCAATACTTTGTTTACCATAAGATTCACACCAGAAAACTACTTTTTCCTTCATACCAATATCATTTTGGTCCACAGCGATTAAGCACCAACACTGAAATAATCCACTTCTTGATAAAAAGGTGAAGACTGTGTGAAGAAAGGTAGACACAAACCTTTCACTAATGAGGCAAGCATGATTAACTCTGCTTTTAAGAGTCAGCTCATTTGTGATATTAGTATGTTTTAAATACTCATTATCTTCTATGCCTCTGTTTTGAGGTAAAACAAGGCAAGGCATAAAATGGTGCCAATTTTCTGAAGCAGGGCTCAGCTACAGGAAAGCTGCTGTAGATGACTAACCCTCACACTATTTGTTACTCAACTTTCTAGTCCTTGTGATTAAATGCTAGACTCCTTCCAGAACAAGAGCTTTTCATTACAGGCAGTTTTCAGGAGGCATCAGATTCAGTCCATAGCTCATATAGGAAAGAGTAACAACAAAAATGAAGACAAGACACGGCACCAGCAGCTATTCAATATCGAAACCTATATCATGAAAATACGTAGGAACACATAAGGGTGGGTTTGTTTCAGATCATCAGCTTTACAGATCCAAAACCAACATATTCCTAGCCTTACAGCCTAAGGATTTTGAATTATTAAAGAGAAAGCTTGAGATTATCCAAATATATTATATATATATATATATATATATATATATATGTAAAAAAGTAGAATTTTAAGTTAGCTATTAGTGCAGTTTAGTAGCTTTTTCCCTCTTCAATAAAGACATGAGGGTTTGGCAATATTATGTGGTTAGAATACACAGTAGGTATATCAGGAGGGCCCAGTAGTTCAGGCTGTATGTTACTACTGCTTTTAAAGAATATACCACTGATTGTGCAAATAACATAGCTCATTAATGCCATTCATTTTTAAGGGTGATCCATATATCTGACAAATACTGTGACACACATAAGGAGCCCATATGTCCTCAGATATGTAAAGCACCAAAAAGGGAATGTCAGTTTCCTTGGGACCAAACCCATAACAATCCATTTGATAAGAACAGCACTGGAACAGAGGATGCTGTTCTTTAAGAGTACTCAGCAGAATCTGGAGAACATCTATTGATTTTTACTTCTCCTCTCTAGTACCACATTAAATGGTTAAACCCATCAATTTCTATAGCTTTAGGTGGCCTTGAAAGAAGATACAGCAAAAAGAAATTCTCACTGGTAATAATCATCACCCAAGCAAGTGTATCACTTTAACCAACCAAACTCAAATCAGTTCACATGGATGCTGGAAAGGTGTATACTCAGCTGGACTAGCTGACACCAAAGTGCCTGCACAGAGTACTGTTTTCATAAAGCTTAGCAGACTTTTAAAGCTTATACAGAAATAGTCTTTAATGTTACTTGCTTCAGAATTAAGAAACTCCCTAAAACTCCAATCTAAGGACCTGCTGCCCTCTTAACAGAGGAAGAACAGAACCTTCTCTAACAGAGAAGAAAAGCCTCTACACAACTTACCTCCATGCTCGAGAAAAACCCGGACACATCTCTCTTTCCCTCTTGCTGCAGAGAAATGAAGCAAAGTCCAGCCATTGGCATCTCGACCATTAGGAGAATAGCCCTGCTCCAGCATCTTGCGCACGGTGTGAACATCGCCAGCAGCAACTGCAGCCTGAATCTGCAACTCTTCCTGTAGTTCAGGGTTTCTCCGACAGTGATGGTGTAACATCCTAGCTGAATCTGGCTTTTACAGAGGCGTCATGAGGTCACACTAGTCACCTTGGATCAATATAAAGCAGGAGTAAATTAGGAGTGAGACTAGGAAAGGGATATCTAGGAAAAAAAGTCAGTGCTAAGCAAAAACAACGCGAAGATTTACGTTCTATACAAAAAGTCATCTTATATATAAAATAAAACCAACCCACCTCACTGTTGCTAACAAAATCATAGTACACGGTTCACATCACTGGCTGCAAAAGAAAAGGGCACTTATACGTTATAAATAGTAAACATTTTCTTCAAAAATGACAGCATTAAACAAGAGTCCACAATTAAAGCTCCTGAACAAGAAGTAAAATGGAAAATCACCCAAAACCAACGTTCATTTAAATATCACAACATGGGTAATAATGCTAACAATGGATGATCTAAACTGCTGCATTAAAAAGCACTGCATTGCGAGAACAACTGAACTATGGTATTTATTTGTTTTGAGATATGTATCATCTCTAAGGTTCAGTGAAAATATTTTCATCTTACTGAGATAATCTTTTCCTGTGACCTATAGCACATGAGTATTAGTAACACTAATGTTCAAACTGAAAACTAATTATTTCCCTCCCCTTCTTCTCCCTCTTTTTTAATTAGAGTGCACTGTCTGTGTTTTGGCTTGTTGACTTTTTTAATAGTACACAAAGACTGCAAAGAACTTCTATATTCTAGAAATTAAACACAAATACGATAATATGAGAGCTGGAAACACATAAGTGCGGTTAATATCGGCCTGCCAAACACCATGAGAACATACACCAGAACAATTCAATTTATAATTACCTTGATATCACATATGAGGGAGCTGGGCCAATAGGCTATCCAAAATAGCCACTGTAAAAGAGCTTAGATACAAGCATACATTGGGAAAGAAAAAAGTACAATACTCCATGCTCTGTTTGAAAAGTCCACATCTGCAGTTCTACCTGCTACCCAGCTGGGGACAAGTTAAAAAATACAGGTATTTAGGAATTCTTCCACAGTACACAAAGTCTGTTAAGTGTCTACATTTTCACATATCTTATGCATGATATCACATTAACAGGTATTCCCAGAATGGAAAAGAATGTCAGGAAAGAGAAAGAGAATAAAAGCAAGGTATAAGAAAAGTAATGCTGAGCAGTAAGAACCTCAGAAAATATTCAAACGCTGTTGCAATGGATATTAACAAGGAACTAGAAGATGGAAAAGAGAAAGAAAAATGTATTTAAACTCCTGTACAGTTAAGCAAGATTAAAGCACAAGGTAAAGTTCCAAAGACAAGACTGAATTTTAAACAATCTTGTTGTATTAGGATGTCAACCCATATCATCACTTAAACCTTCTTTTATGTAAGTATCACAAGGGTTTCTAGAGCCTCCTGATGCATAGGTCATCCAGAAGATATTGCAATCAACTCCCCATACCCCACTGAGCACTGGCTCTCCTCAGATGCAGATATACACAGACAAGTGAAAAGTGAAAACATCAATCACTGCCATCTTTCCAGATGAAGGCGTATTCACTCTTCTACAGCCTAGTTGTGCCCACTGCAAAGAAGTTATTTATCTGCCTCTTGGAGAGATATAAACTTGCAATTAACAGGTAGCTACAATGACCCTAAGTAGATTGCAAATATGGAAATTACATGCAGCAAATGCTTGTCTTTGACATTCATAAATGCTTCAACTTACCATGTATGGCAACAATCACTAGTTCAGCACAAGGCTATGAAGGAAGAGTTTTTAGCTTGATAGGTTATATGTGGCTTAGGAACTGGCTTTGTTTTGTCTTATAGTATAAACTCCATTATCTGACACCGGAACCAAAGGGGATTAACAATCTGGCAAGCACTAACCCAACAGTTCAGCTTTCACAGCACAGTCCAAAAATCAAACTTGGTTAATCTGATGACAATGGAAGTATTTCTATTAACTCTAATAAGCTTTTGCTAAGCTCTTTTTCTAAACTCCAATTAGCACTTCAGAACATGCTCACCTATAGGACAGCGAGCTTGACTTCATTCTGCATCACACCACTAACAGCACTGTTAATGGATTTCCCACTACAAGAGCAAGATCTTTCTTTGGATTTACAGGTGAAAACTGACTGAATCTAACTGGTAATAAGTCAGGGGGAGATCTTTGAAAAAAACAAAGTAAAAAATCAGCATTTCCCTTTAGCCTTACTCTCTGAACGTGTACAGAAACAAGACAGGAAAACTGATCAAAAGTTGATAGAAACAAACTTTCTACAGCCATTTTTACAATCCCTTCTTGTAAAGGAGTAATACTTACACGATCTCATGGGATCTTGAAAATTAAGGTCAAACTAATTGGTCAGAATGGTACAGGAAAGAGATAGGATGACTAAACAGATGAAGCAAAAAGGGATTTCTCATTGAAGGGGCCAGCAGCATTCCCCCCTGCAACTATCTATGAAGACAGTTGGTTAAGAAAAAGCAAAGCTCTTTATATCACACTTCTCAGCTGGTGGGTATATTTGTAATGCAGCATTATAAAAAGTTGGCACTGGCCCCATATGTTGCATGTGACTAGCAGAGCTTATTCAAATTAGCTAGTACTAAAGTACATAAGTATTAAAACATACAAAGCAGAAGACAAAGTCAGGCATAAAAGGCAGCTCCTTTTATCACCTGCACAGTTCCTGTACATATCTTCTCTTCTGTCTCACCCCTATTGCAGGCAAAGAAATTTAAATCACAGGCCTACTAAACTGTACCATACAAGGTTTCAGGATAGTTCCAGGTATACACCAGCTTTGAAATAATTTCCACTTCTGCTCCGTGGATCATTTAAAATTCCTGTTTGCAAATCCTCATTTGCAGCATCAACCTTTGAAGGAGGAAAGGAAGACTACTGGAAGTCATTAGCCATTTGGCATTTAATATTTAATGTTTTGCAACTGTAATCAATCTCATTCAGAACGCAGTATGCATTTGGATTGCTACAGAGTGGTTTTCTCCATGCAAGTAAAAGAATTAAATCAAGCAGAAGGGGGTAAAAATGTACCTGTACACTCCTGGTTATAAGGATCGCATAGTGCCACGAAAATGGAGGACAACAGCAACTACTTCATTGATTTTGCAAGTACAACAGGACAAATTCAATGTGTTCCTGAATTACCTTATATGAGGCTGTTACTCTTTCAAGGATGTCCCGCTCGTCATTGTCTTCACTATTCATAATCTTGTGTGTCCATGTGTGTCAAACAACCTGCTGCCCCTTAAAAGAAATGATATTTCTTATTAGTTGCAAAGAGTAAAAGTGAGAGGGTTTTACTTACTTTGTGCCTGTGCTAGAATGCCACATTTTAATGCAGTTATGCCAGAAAAAGCCCTGAAGTGTATTTTCTTTCATCACCAAACAGTCCTTCAGAGGTTGGAGTGGGGAGAGTTTGCTTCTGCCAGATGAGAAAAAGGCTAGAGAACATTTTATGCAAGACAAGAGAAAGGAGAGATGTGCTTCCTCTCTGGAGTAAACCTTGAGGAAAAGGTCTAAGCTCTTCCCCAAGGACTATGCGTATCTGCTGCTGCCATGGAACAAAAATGGATGCAAAGGTCACTGCAGGTATTTCTGCCCAACTGCTCAATGCCTCCCTGCGGGAGTAAGATGCCAGGAAAAACCTTCAGAATCCATTTAGTTCCTTCCCAACCCATTTTTGTGAGCTTTTTGTTTGTTTGTGGGAGTTTTGTGGTTTGTTGGGTTTTGTTTTCTTTTTTAAACCTCCATCCATCTGTGCTTCCCTATCTAATGAATGAAACCTGATAGCATAGAGCATTGACTTCCCCATCCTTCAACTGGACTTGTAGTGCCACCAGCTGTGTCTCCCTCACATAACAGATCAGGCTAACAGACATTCCACAAACAGGTAAAGATATCTTCACAACACAAGCAATACCACCTCGGAGATCATCACCCTTTTCATGTATAAGAACTAGAACCAAACTTTACTCAACACCAGTTACAATCCCTACCCGATTTCCTCCTCCAGATTAACCCTCCTTATTCCCCTTCTTCATCATCTGCAGTTAACAGGATCAGCCCCAATGCTTGACCATTTCTCACATCACTATTGAGAGCCCGTACTCAATGTTACTTCATTAATTCGTTGTACACCTCTGTCTGACCTTTTGGTCACTTTGGCTGCAAGCTTCTCTCAACACGACCCCTTATCACGTGCGAGCACTGCAACAGTATTATAAATAATAAAAGCATTAATTACTTCATTGTATAGCAGGGCACACAAAACCAGCTGTGACTTGTTTTTCCGGCAAATGAACTGCACCAGAACAATTACATGAACTGTGCAGCTTTTAGCTTAACTTGAAATTTCTGTCGCTTAATGCAACATAAAATCTTGCTTCTCCAATGATAGCTCAAAAGAGAAGGATGAAAAAAACAAGCTCTCTTCATCCCTCTTATGCACATTTTCCAAGAGCTTTGCTTCCCAAGATAAAACATACAAGGTCTGCAGATATGCTCACAGCCCTGCACAAAACTGCACTGCCATGACCTAATTTGATCACATTTCTAGCCTTGTTTTTTTGCATAGATGATCAGTTGTTAGTTCACCTTTTTTTTCCCCCCCATTTTTGCATGATTTTCACTTTAAAACCCACACATTTTTTATTAGCTAATGCAAATTAGAATTGCACTGACTTCACAGACTACAGACAAGGTAACAGATTGCTCCACTAAAAAAGTAACAAGCTTTTTTCCCCCCCAAAGGAAAATTAGCTGCATATGGCAAGAGTAAGATCTGCAACTTTAATAAAAAGAAGTCATATTTAGTTAAAGTAAAGCTCACTTACTCAATGACTTAAAGTTTGCTTAAAATACTAATAATTATAGTAGAAGTAGCACACTAAATAAAAATAAGATAAACATCTTCATTACCTATTGATAATGTCTCATGTTGTCAAAGAGATCTTAGACTTTCCTACATCAATGTGTCACTTCATTAAAATCACTGCAAACATTATGTGGAAAATTAATTCTGACAGATGTATATAGTTACTTTACAGAAAATTCAAGGTTGGTACTAAAAGCAAGACCTGCTAATACAGTATTTTGTACATCCTTATGGCCTAACAGCTAGACCCGATTCCTAAACCCTAGACTCACACATCCAAGAGCAGAAACAGGACCATAATTAGTACTGATGTTGGCATAACTCTATACCACAAGGAAAGCGTACCATTACACATGACATTTAATATCTAGCATAGACCTAATCAGTGTAGGTCCTAGCTGTCTGTGGTTAAAGTATTCCAAGACATTTAAATCAAATAAAACTAAAAAACGATAATCACATTAGCATTCATAATTCTCACAACCCACTTCTCCCACCCATTTCAAACCCCAATGTGTTCGTACTTAAATGGCATTTTAAAAATGGTCAGTATGTGTTTGACAAAACCTAAAAGCAACTATCATCTTCATCTGTCACTCAACTTCCTATTTCAGGAGCTCTTCAGACAAGAAAGTAAGGCAACAACCATTATTTGTGTTCTCATATCACAATCAAAGTTTGCAAATAACATGTGAAATATTAAAATTTCACAGAGCCTTATAATCCTGAATGCATTTTCTTCTATATATTCTATGCCACATCCCAGACAGACATCAAGCGAGGTAACCCAAGTGGCCAGGATGAAAACCACCAACCAACAGATGCGAATTGCTGTGTCTGAAAAGTAGTAAGTTAACAGTGCATGAATCCCCAACCTCACAGAGGAACTGCTACTTCAAAGGAAAGAAGCCTTCACTCTTTCTAAGTGGTCATTAAAAGTTACACACTTCTCATCAGAGCTTCTGTAATTCTATCTCATAGTTTGGACATACTACATTTAAAATAACTAGTTAATCTACAAATCCTCCATCAACTTCAGGTGTTGATAGCACTTTATGACGCTGCTTAGTGCTGCTATATACTTATAAGCAGCTGCTGTGTTGTTACATTCTGCAAGGGACTCACACCGTAGTACAGAGGTATCATTTTACCAACTATTACCCATTTCACAGAGGGGTTGTGGGCTCTGACTTTTGGGCCTGATGGAGAAGTTGTGAAATCACCCAGCTCAAATAACTTCAGGTCTGCAAAGAGGCATGCACAAGAGACCTCACCTTCAGAAAGCACCACTATCACATCAACTATTAACTATCCTCAAGATTCCCACCCATACACTAGCAATCTTAACCACAAGCAGAGGCCAGTGAAGAAATACTGCAAATCACCCCAAATCAAGGACCTCATCAATGCTAGTGCTACAGCAAGGCCTTACAAATGTTTTCTCAGTACAGATTGCTGCAACAGTGTCACACAGCCACAAGTCTCCCTCAAGATGTACACTGACAAACTGCAGGGAGCTTGTGCTCTGCAGCATGCTTGGAGATCCCCTGGTACCAAGCATCAAATACAATCTCTCTTCTAACTTACAGAGGTGCTGTTACTAAGTTTTAAACAGGTAAATGTCAGATGAAAACTTGGCATTAAAAGTAAATAATAATTCATAGTAAGTGTTAATGTATAAGATCTATATATTTTAACACGACTTGCTAATATTAAAGAATCCAAACACCAATATTTCATAGAATCACTGCAGCAGAGAACAATGGCTAGTTCAAACCACATTAAAGCAGTCACTTCAGCCCTAACACTCACAGCATAGCTGAAGAATAAAATGAGTGCCGCTTACAGAGTTTGCTTCATTCAATCACCTCTGGAAAACTTTTATTTTCCCTGTATTTCTTTTTAATATAGCCTAAAAGAATCCAAGTAGACAAAATTAATTGGCTGGCTTCAGTGGATAAAGCAAGTTTTTCATTGTGATAGTATCATTCTGTAAGCAAACGCTGGAATAACGGAAAATAGCCTCTCAGACAGCACATTTCCTTTAAGGGTTTAGAATCCACAATAAGGCAAAACAAACCTAAAATGAGTATATAGTCTGAAGAGAGGGGAAAAAAAGGATGCACAACTTTATCTAGCAGGGCTAGCTATATTGGCAGTAGGGTGCATTTCTTACAGAACAGGACTTCAATGTATGGTTTATCTCTGTTCGTTGTTTTGACCGTGTGCAACTTTCTGACAGAAGCAAATCCCCTGATTCCTATAAACTCAAGTCCAGTCTCTGTATCTGAACCAAACTTTGCACACTGGCATTCCACATTAAGAATGAGCTTCACAAATCCAATGAAAACTTAACATTTCTCTCCATGAATAAATCCCAAAGATCTTATGACTTAGCAGTACCAAGAGGTGTCCTGTTGGAGTAGCTACATTGATGCAGGGCCCAGCGTTAGACAAGTTGTAAAGAGGGTGTTATAATAAGCCAAGTTTGGATGAACTAATGCACATTTATCTCACCTACAAGCAAAAAATCCCTTTCTGCAACCACACTGGGCATGCCTACATGTTCCACTATGACATGTGGTTTTGCAGTATGCTACCAAAATAACATGGAATGTTTCTTTCCTATAATTTCAAATACCTCAGAATTTGTTGCACTTGTATTACACAGGTATTTGCTATTTAAACTTTGACATGTATCAGCTGCTTTTTATCATATGTTAAAGACACCTGCACAAGAACACTGATCCACCCTTGACCGCAGCTGTTGGCAACAGGTACTGCTTTTCCCCCACAACTAATGCTAAAAACTAATTGATTGCTGACAATGAAAAACACTCTGGTACAGTTAATGACATCTCTGAAAACACAACAGAGACCAAAGAGACCTATATAGAGCATATATTTACCAAAATAACAAACTCATCTACATTTGAAACAGATTAGAATGGATTCAAGACAGACTCTGTGTTGACAGAACATGCACAAACTCCATTATTTGGGGCACACAAACAGTAGGATGCATTAAAAGGCTGACTGACATCATTCACCCCCCACTCTCTCCCCTTGTGAGCCCATCTCTTCATCTCACCACTTAAAACAAGCAATTCTTCTTACAAACTGCTCTCCCCCTGCAAGCGAGCCTTCCTCCTACCAGCAGGATTGTTTTCGATGACTCCTTTCCTTTTTATTCTTAAGCAGCTAACAGCATTATCTTCTCCTGTGATCTCAACCCCAAAAATAAGTCCTTGTAAACAAACACCATTCAATTAAATGGATTTCAATTTTTGCAGGTCCATTATAGTATAATACCGAAAAAGAGACCCACGCAAAGTCAGGTAGGACTAAACCAACACAAAGCAATTACCATGACCTACTCCAATAAAGATTTTGGAATCAGAGCAGAAGCAAATCTTGTGTTGCACCCATAAATGTGTGAATAGGCCTTAAGAAAAGGCCCTTTTAACAAACCAAGAGTGAAGTAATTTTAAGCAACATTGCTGAGATGAGGAGACACAAAGACCTATTAAGTAGCAATTCATAAGCAAAACAATGTTTGCAGATTAAATTTAGAAAATGACAAAGCGTTACAAGAAGAACGAGGAACCCTACTTCAAAAGAGCTTCGGAGCTTTCAAACTTGTAAAGGTCAATAGCAAGTAGGTTTTATGAGAACAAAGAAACCCACCGCTACCTATTCAAATCCATCAAAACGCAACGAGAGGCCCAAACCATGTGTTTAGGATGATCCCAAGAGTCCATAAGAATGATCACCTTTCCGTGGTGTTTTTGAATGCTGGTTCCTCTCTTCTATCTTATTTTGTTCTTTGGAGTCACAGTTTTTAATTCTCCTTTAAGGCAGCTCCAACCTGAAAAAGAAAAAACAAAAGTTAAACTGAGCCACACAATGACATAAAGGAGAGAAATGGAGAATGAAAATGGTTAATACCAAAGCAAGAGCAGGTCAGAATAGGAAGAGCCTTCAAGAAATTAGGAAGGAAAGGGTTATTCCTCTAAATCAGGACCTCAACTCGACAGAAGGGCACTCTCAGGGGTACTTAGGAGTTGGAAGGACAATAACTACAGGCCCACTACCCTGTCAAGCCAGCTCCTCCGGGGAATTTAAGTAAAAGATAAGAACTAAAGAATGGGACAGGAAGTAACCCAGAAAGGAGAGCTACTGGGAAACGAAAATCGCTCCCTCGCAGGAGCTCACGCTTCAGGAACCGTCAAGCGCGCACACACACACAAAAAAAACCCGACCAAGCCCCAGCGCAGAGTCCAATGGCCCGGCGGCGGGAGGGCCCAGGGGAAGCGAGGGACGCGCTCCGGAGGAGCCCTGGGCTCCCCTCTGCCCTCACCGCCTGAGAACCCCGGTCCGCGGACAGCCCCGAGAGCACAGCGGCAGGCGGCCGGCCCGGAGCCTGCCTGCCTTCCCCCCGCGGCCCGGGCGGAGCAGAGCGGCGAGTAGCCGGACACCCCCTCCACAACGGGGGGCGGCGGGGAAGCCCCTCACAACCCATCGAGGGGCAGCAGGGAGGAGCAGGCCGGCGGCGAGCCCCGCCGGAGGGGCTGCCCGGGGCGGCGGTGGGGAGGCCCCGCGGCGGGCCATGGGGTCGCGCCCCCTTCCTCCCTCCCCTCTCCTCTCCCCCTCCCCGTGAAGGAGGCAGCGGGCACTCGGCGCTCGCCGCCCGCGGCCGTTACCTGTGTGTCGCCGGGGGGCAGCGGGCGGCGCGGCCCCGTGCGCGGCCGCCCCCCGCGCTGGTGGTGCGGCGGCGGGCGGGCGGGGGAAGAAAGTTTGCGGCGGCGGCGGGACGGAGGCCGCCTGGACGCCGGCACCGCCCG
>JBCJKH010053588.1:20213-56295 GCA_039877255.1 Loriculus beryllinus
TTTCTAATTAATAAATATGAATTGAAAAAGATGTTGCCATCTCTGAGATTTCACAAATAGTTTTAAACTGCTTAGCATGGCCGCCCTCCTGTCCCCCGCCGCTTTTTAAAATGATGTTGTGAATGAAGGTGGTGCCGGTGGGGATTGGCTCCCTGCTCCCAACCGGCGACATCTGCGCCGCGGAGCCAGCACGTCGCCTCCTCGGGCGGCTGGCGGGTGGCTCCCGGCCCGGCGGCTCGCACCGCCACCAGCGAGCGGGGATAAAGGGATTAACCGGCACGCTCGCTCCGCCGGCGAGGAAGGGGGAAGGGAGAAGGAGGGGGGGCACTTGGCCGGCTCAATCCTCCCGCTCCCCTCCCCCGTCGCCTCTCCCTGTGCCCGAACCCTCGGCCGGCCCCGCGGCGCTGCCCCCGGACAGCCCCGGCAGCGGGAGGCACCGGGCGCGCCCGCGATGCCTTATTGTTCCTGTAACCAGCCGGGGCTGCCGCAGGCGACCGTGGTGCTCGGGGCGAAGGGGTCTCCTCTGCTGCTACAGGGGAGGGGATGCCCCGGGACACCTTTTTCAGCCATTTTAAAGCGGTAAAACTGGCGCCTCGCCGCTGGTGCTTCAACCTCCCCTCCTTCTGTGGAACCCACTGCGCGCCCTCCGTGGTTCCGGAGATGCGGGGCTCCCTCCCGCCCCTAAACTGACGCAGCTCGCAGCCGCCCTCCACCTGCGGCCCCGAGGCGAAACCCCGGCCTGCCGTTGGGCCGAGGCACCGCTTTCTACCACGGGGATGCGGCCAGCCCTGGCCCCTGCTCCCGCTGTAGTACAGCCACCTATTGCCCCGACCCCGAGCCGGGAAGCCGCCAGCCTTTACCCCGTCCCCGAATCACGGTCCAGCCCGTTCTCGCTCAAGCCGCAAACCGGGATGCAGCCGACCCCAGGCCGGGGTGCAGCCTCCCCGGGGGAACCGCGGCTTCTCCCCTCCAGGCCGGGCCCCGAGAGGGCTGGCTGGGAGCCAGAGAGGTGAGGTTGGGCTCAGAGCTGGCTGGCGGATGGCGCGTTAGTGTGGAAAGCGAGCGAGGAAGGCGAACGGGAGCACGGATGGCACCGTACAAGCTCGCCATGTGACCAGAATGTGTTTATCTTGTCCGGCGAAGCCTGCGGAGGCCAGCCGTGCTCAGCGGCACCCGCGCAACTCCCGCGGACGGGGCTGGGCCCTGCGAGAGAGCGGAGACCGCATCTATTTGCTTTCGCTGTCACTTCGGCTCTTATCATTTGCCTTGTCATTCATCATCAACCTCTCCCGATCTCCTCCCCATTTGCCCCCTGCCGCCTCCCCCATGGTCAGTCGGGAAAAGGCTGGGAATCCATCTGAGAAGACGTGGGAATAAGGGTGGGATGGAGATGTGGCTGGGGCGGCGGGGGTGCTGGTGGTGAATAAAAGCAGCTGCATGCAGAACAAAGGTGCTGGAGGGTGGCTTTTGGTGGTGGAGCAGAACCTCGTAAATGGGAGATTTCCGTTCACAAGACTCCGCTTGCACAGTTTCTGTCCTGCCCTTGAACTGACAAGTGAATATCTGCATCGCAACCAGCAAGTAAATCACCCGGAGCCTGGCTGGGGGAGGGAGTGCACAACGCTTCCCTCGGTTGCTAAGCGCAGAAAAGTGGGAGATTTCAGCTTCGCAGCGCAGCCCCGCTTCCCCGCTCCAATATTTACTTTGGGAGCCCAGCGAAACGCGCTCCGTGTTTATCCCGGAGAGTGCCGGAGCAAGCTGGCCTTTGCGTGATTAGGAGTGAGCGGAGGGGCTGCCGTGGCGCGGAATATCAAAGCCAGACCGCCTTGGCAGGGCTCCCAGGCTGGGCTTTACTGGCACCCGTGGGATTCCGCGGGGTAGGGCGAGCGCGGCCCGGGCGGCGGCTCCCGCTCCCGTCTCCCCGGGCACGGCACATGAAGGGGGGGGAGCCCGCAGCACTTCGCGGCAGCCGCGTTTCTGCCGTGGGCTCCGCGTTAACGAGACGCAGCGGCTGGGTTTGCCCACGGGCTCGGCGCTTCGCACCATCAGCTGCAGGCAGCCGGACGGTAATCTCATTAGTGCCGTCGCGTTCGGGGAGAAAAGCGCCCGTCGTCCCCGCCCGGCCTCTGGAGAGCAGACAAAGGTCTGCGAGGCAGGGCCCCGCGGCCGTGCCCTGTTAATGTTCAACCGGGAGCGAGGCAACCGTGCTTCTCCTCCCGGCTCCTCATCGGGGGGCGCCGACCCCCGTCTGCCAGTACCGGCCAAGGCTGCATGGAGGCCAGTCCAAACGCGACGCACCTCTCCGTTTTACCCCGCCGGAGTCTTCTCTCCTTGGAAGTTATGCTAAAATAACATTTGTGTGCACGTTAATGATTTATTTATGTGGCTAATAACGCTCACATTCTCGATGGTATTTGTCTAGGCGAAAGCCCAGCTACGAAATGCCCCGCAGCTGTAGCCAATGCTAGAACAGGATGCCTTGGAACCAAAACTCAGTGTTCCTGAAATGAACAAGTGGACAACTTATTAGGCTTAGTTACTCCATATGCCGTCCCCTAATAACAAATAGATGAAGTAAAAGTCACGAGAAAGGGACACGTCTAGGGAAGTCCTACATGCCCACTCCTTCGTGGTGAGGCCGGGTAATTCTACATCCGTCCCTGGCCAGGGCAGGGCAAGGGGCTGTGACACGGCACTCGCAGACTGCCTAGGGTCAGATGGCGATAAGGACGGCGAATGCCCGCGAGAACGGCCCGGGACTCATTGATAAAGGTGTCCGGTTTCCCTGCTCGCTCCCGAAAGCAAACCCGACAGGTTCAGCAAGATCACGTAATCGTGGCGTCTCTGCCTAGAAACAGTCGCGCTAATTTTGCATTTTTACTACCCACGGAAAGGAAAAATACCTGTCCTCCCGCAATGCAAATCCTTACGCAAATAGATTCTGCGGCCATCCTGACCTCCCAGCCAAGAGTCGTTGGACCGGCATTCAGCCGCCCGGCGGGGCAGCACCACAACAACCCAGAAAGCACAAACGGGATCGGGCAAATTCCCCAGCAGCCCCTCACAAACTCGCTGCTAGCTGACAGAAATCCGACCAGGAGCCTGCGGTTAGGCTCCGAGGCCTTCGTGCATCCCTGGCGAGCAGCGCCCCATCGCTAAGTGCAATTAACATAACAGACACTAAAACAGGAGAGCGTGGCGCTGAATGTGACTTTCAGGATTACAAAAAAAAAAAAAAAAAAAAAAAAGAAAGGGAAAACCCCCAATTTAGCAGTTGGAGCGATCTGGTGACAAACGCGGGGGGCGAGGTGGAAGGAGCCCTCCTGCCTCAGAGAGGGGCCACGGCCGGTTCCGCAGGCCCGCTCATGGAGCCGGGACCATCTTAGTGCGCACAGCACCATAAAGCATTGCTAGAGAAGTGAACTCCCCCGACGGGGTTACCTCCCGCTACGGCTTCCCCCCCGCACGCCCCCCCGTAACCCTCCCCAGTTAGGGGCCGTCGCGGCGTGATCGGGTCGGCGGCGCGGGCAGGCACCTCGCGGAGCTTCCTTTACCGGAGCCTCCTTCCTGCCCCCACGATAGGCACACAGCGCGGTCAGGCTCGTTTTCCTGCCTCGGGGGAGAGAGGAAATGGAAGGCGCGGGGGGGGGGCGGGGTGTGAGGGAGGGAAGTGGCGGCGTAACCCCCTCCCCGCTTTTCCTCATATTCCCCCTCCTCCTGTTAACTGCCTCCCATTACCCGCTGAAGTTCACAAAAGAGCAAGACATAAAGAGAGGGAGATCTAGGTTTCCGAGAAAAGGGAGAGGCGAAAACAGCGAGGTAGAGATAAAGAAAACAAATCGCCGCAACCGAGGGACCCACCGATGGGCTGGGAAGCTAGTGGTATCCGGCCGGGAAAAAGGTGGGGGAAGGAAGGGAGAAAAGAGGGCTTTAAAAACTGGGAAGGCAAAAGCTGTTTGGGGAGGAAGTGTAAGCCGAGAGGGAGGCTGGGGGAGGGGAGAGAGCGCCATCTTTTCATGTCACAGTCACAGACACAGCGCTAGGCTCGGCCACAGCCTCACGGTTTCTTTTTAACAGCGGAAAACGTGCGATTAGCAGCAGACGGGCGGAGACGACCAGCCCTGCGCACACACGCAGCCCGCTTTCTGTCTCCGCGCCGCGTAATCCCAGCGCTCAGCCCTGCTGCACCCCCTCATTAAAATCCCGGAGATTTCCTCCTTCTCCTCCTCCTTCGCTGAGGAAAACAACGCCTGCCACCGCCTGAACCGGGGCAGCGCCGCCCGCCCCGCGCCACCCGGCCGCGGGCCCCGCCGACCTCCCGGCCCACCCCGGTCAGGCCCCGAGGGCTGCGCGGTCCTCGCCGCCCGGCCCCTGCCTCCCCGTCGGAGGGCTGGTGGTCACCCCCTACCCCCGGGGGCCACCCCTTCGGGGCCGCACGGCCAGAGGTGGGGAGCCTGCCTCCAGCATTCCCCCCCTCCTGTCTCCCGTCCCCTGAGGCTTCTGCTCGCTCCCACTCCTCCCGCACCCTCCCTCCTTGTTTCCCGAGGGTGGGGAGGGGTGCGCCGCGCTGGGGGGGGGGGGGAGCAGCGCCGGTATCCCCCCCGGGACCAGGTGGTCCCGCAGAGGAGCCGGGCCCTGCCGCTGCCCAGAGCCCCACGAAGGGTGCTTTATTCCGCAGCGCTCAAACCCCTCATTGTGCTTGGCAGAATCACCTGCCTCCTCCGGAGCTGGGCGATTAATTTAATGCGATACAGAGCGCGCTCCGTCCCGACCCCTCCTCGGCGGGCAGATCTCCACCGGGCGCTGCGCTCTTCCCGCAGCCGCGACGCGGAGGAGGGGCACGGCGGGGCGCGGCACGGCACGGAGCGGCACGGCACGGCGGAGCGGGCTGGCATCCTCCGAGCACCGGCTTTCCCGGCGGCGCCCGGAGAAACCCTCCCCGCCCGGTAGCGGCAGGGGCAGCAGCTCCGGTCGGGGTCGCACAAGCAGCCGCCGCCGCACAGACCTGCTCGGTGCCCGGGGGGAGCTGCGAGGCGGGCGGGGGCCGAGCCGTGTGGGGACACTTTGCACCGAGCCGCCCCCCGCCGCTCGCACCGGGGTCAGCGGGCAGGGACTGACCTCCGCCGCAGCCAATCCGCTGCCGCAGCGCTGGGACCGCCCACAACCGCGAGCCGCCGACGCGTCTGATTGGAAGTCCGGGCTGACGGCGGCTCCGCCTATTGCTCTGCCTCCTTGCCGTAAAGCCGCGGGGGAGTAGGGAGGGAGGGGGGAAAGGGTTTTGCGACAGGGGCGTGGAACTGGCTGCGGTGGTTCCGGCGTTTTGGCGGAGGAGAGGTGAGCCTTACGGCAACCGGTCTGCGGGGGCGGGTGAGTCGCGGCTGTTGCCTAGCAGCGGTTGCCTAGCGACGGGACGGAGAGGGGTGGGGGCCGTCGGTGCGGCGGCTAAGGGCGGCTGAGCGGGGCCAAGAGCTTCCAGAGGAAGGGGGGGAAGAGGCGGGGCAAGGGGCGGGGCTTCCGCGGCGGGCGGGCTGAGGGGAGCCGGGTCTGAGGGGAGCCGGGTGGGTTGAGGGAGGTCGGGTTTGTCCGGCACGGGTGAAGGAGTGCGGGGCCGCCCCGGGTGGAGCGCAGGAGGGGGCTAGAAGCGGTACAGAAAGGCTTCGGGTGGCCCTCAGGGCAGTGTGGAGGCTGAGGGGCCTTCTGGAGGAGGGTAACGGGGAGAGGGCCTGCAGGCCGCGGGGCGCTGTGCGTGGTTACACGCGTCCGTGCTCTTCCCTCCGTTCCTTGTCCGGCTGGAATATCGCTATTAGTGAGCTTTTCCCACCAGTATCCTATTACTAGGGGTTCTGAAGCGACAGTGATAGGTGCAGTTGTCCGGTGAGGCCGGGTTGGGTCCCTCTGGCCCCATCTTTAGTGGCTAAAGATGCTCACAGAAGAGCAGGTAAAGCACCTGGCACGCTTAAGTGTCAGTTAACAGGCAGTGGGCAGCTCGCAGCCTTTGGAAAGAAATCACACTGTTTTAGAGGCGTTTACAGTATTTCAACACTGAGCAAAAGCATATATTGAAAGGTGAGCCTACGAAGTCATTGCAGGTACAAGTAGCCCAAAGTATGTTTATTTCTGATATGATTTAATCATTCCATTGTAAGGAGACCCAAAGCCTTCAGACTCGGACCCAAAAGTCATGGGCTGTGGTTTCATTTTGCTTTCCTTGATTTAATTCTTTAATCAAAATAAGGTGGGTTTATTGGATAGTTTGTTTTATCCCAGTTGCTACTCATGCAATTAGCATTTAATAGTATATATAACAAGGAAAGAGTAATATAGGGACTTGACATTAGCTTTCTCAATCATGCCTCATTACTAATGTCTCTGAGTAATTGTGTGTCATCATAAACCACTTGTGTTAGTAAAATGTGGTATTGTATTAGTCCAAATCAATGCTTTCTAGGATTTTGTGCTAAATTAAATACCCCATATAATAGAAATATGCATATTTTATAACTTTGATTTAGGATATTCTGGATGCATTTGCAACTACTTAAACTTTGCTTGGTCCTTAAACCTTAGAGGCTTCGACTGCAATCTGAGATTTCATCTCCAGTTCTTTGTTTCCTTTTCCGTTAAGTTTCTTCTCTCATTCTGTTTGCAGCTCTGCAGGACTTTGGTTTTGATTTTAAAGCTTAGCTGAAGTGGTCATGAAAATAATGTATAACAAAACACTTATTTGGGGTTCGTTTTGCGTAGTTTTCCTTTCTGTCTTTTTCCTGACCAGTCTATTTATAAGGTTTTTAGGATTGTTTCTTACTCTTCATACAGGAGTCTGGCACTGTGAGGCATTAACGTTAATGGGTGTTTAGATGCTGTTGTGAGTAACTCGAATAAATAATACAAGTAAAGGTTGGAGTTTGACATTTCTTGTCTATGAATACCATTGCTTTTCTTTACTCTTCAGGTTTGAGCTTTTCTCTGCTTTCTGACTATGTTTGAAATAAACTTAGTCATTGTCTGACATTTCCCCCCTCTTTGAAGGAAATTTCTTCAAAATAAGCCCCTTTGCATTTCATTTCCTTTAGTGACTTTTCTCATGATCTGTTGTCCTGTGTAAGACGTATCTTATAAATGTTTTTGTAAAGTGCTTGCAAATTAATGGCATCCTATCAATGTATTATGGTAGGATCAGAGAAAGCATGACCAATATCATGTGGCCAAGGTAAAATCCCATAGTGGATGTGCTAGAGGAGCTCTAAAATCTCTTCTGCCTTAGCAACCTTGCTGTGTCATATGAATTTGTACATGGGGGATCACTTCATTTACCACGTAGGGTAATAATTCAATTTGATCTTGAACACAGAAGTAAATGTGTCAAGATAATTTTACTTTATTAGGTATTCATTTAGGAAGAAATAAAACTCAAGGATAGGAACAGTAGCCACGTAAAAAATTCAGTGATTTCTGAAGGAATTTTATGGGGTTTCAGGTCATAAATTTCCACCTCATGTAGAATTCCAAATAGATTCTGCAAGCAAAGAAGGAATTTATTGTATGAAGTATCAGATTTATTCTTAACATCTAAAATATGGAGTATGGGAAAGGATGGGGGAAGGGTTCCTATTTCTGCTGGGTTGGAAGCATACTCCAACATTTTGGAGTTGTCAGGTCAGTCACTGCTCAATGTGTCTTTAGAAGTACCACACCAGAGTGAATTGTAGATCACTCCCTGCAGGCAGCTTCTTACTCTCTAAGTTTAGATTATCTTCTGCAGGAAATACTTCTGATGGTGGAAGAAGTGAGCAGTCTGTCTACCTTATCCTGGTCTACCCCTAATTCTTTATACCTTTGGGAAGCCATTTTGTCAGTGCATGCTCCAGTTGCAGTTAAAAAATCCAGTTGTAAAAATAAAGGTGTAATTCTCAGTATTTGATAGTGCTTTAAAAACTTGTGAAGAGTATAAACTAAACCAAAAAAAGCCTCATATACTGAATTTTTGAGTTTCATTGTTTGCTAATGTTCTGCTAAACCCCGGTCATAGTTTAAAATATTTGGTGTGATGATAGATGCAGGTGTAATTAATACATGGGTGGGAAGAGCTTTAGAATTTCTTACCAGCTGGAAGAGCTGTTTTCTTCCATTGAAAAGAAAGGGAAAATGTAATATTTAAATAAAACCCAACTACAGACAGACGGCTTCAGGAGTCTACCTGGCTGATTATGCCAGACTGAAAGATGGGGATCCTAAAAGCGTACTGTTTTTAAACAGTGCATTTGTAGTTTCAAAATACGTTTAATAATGGTACTGTGAACTCCAAAAATGTGTGGTGTTCTTTTGTATCTTTCTAGTTATCAGTTCAGTAATAGCAAAATATTGCTTTCCAGGTAACTTAAAAGAGAAATGCCTGATAGTGCTTCTGTTTCTCATATTGGATAAAAATAATTTCGAAGCTGATTTGCAGTGATGATGAATAACCAGTGAAGACATATAGCATTTTCTGAAATACTGAATGTTCTCATCATGAAGATCTCTCTTCTGCAGCAGATGTATAAGGACATGCTGGTTGGCATTCCACTGGCAAAGGAAAGCCACCATTATACCTCTCTACTTAATCCGTGTGTTGAACAGTCAGCAGAAGGAGATGAATCATGTCATCAGATGCATCTGCCATCTACTAATGGTGGTTTTGGGAGCCATCAGGACACTGAGATGCCAGGTGTGGTTGTCACTACGACGGATGATGTATCAAGTAGCTTTGCAAACTTGAGCTCTTCATTTTGTCCACGAGAAGTGGTGCTCCTTCAGTTAACCTTGGTCAAGATGATGGTTGCTAAAGCAGAGTCCCAGGAAACAGAGTTCAGTATGAGACAGAAGTACTGTGAGATCTTTGTCCTTCTGAAAGAGGCAAAAATTGACTCAAAATTGGTAAGCTTTAATAAACTTCTGAAAGATTTCTGTGAAAGGAGATAAAAACCAAAAAGGCTTAGATACTTTCTTCTATGTGTTTGCAGGTGTGTCTGCTCGGTAGTTGTGATCAGCTATTATCTCACATGGCTTCAAAAAGTTTAGCTTCTCTTGTGTATTTCCAGCTGAAGGAAGAGGTGAGTGTGGCATAACTTTTCACAGCTTAAAAAATGTCTTAGTGGATATGTGCCTTCAAGTTGTTCCATTTGACTCTAGAGCCAAATTTGGCACAAAAGCAGTTGCTAGGTGGTTACTGTAAAATCTGAAAGTTATTCTAAAGAGGCTGCTTTTGTGAGGAGATCTACAGAGCATCGGAACTGCTTCTTTCCTCCATTCATTGCCTGCATGTCTGCTGTAGCTTTGAGAGGCACACCTGCAGTCTGCTGCACTCTCTTAGTCCCTTAAAACACCACACAGTTTTGTTGAAGTGTGTTTCGCTCCGGTATCAGAAACAATGTGAAGGTCACAGTTTGCCCACAAAGTGCATCTTGAGATGCTTTGGGCTTTGGATTGTAAGTGATGAATAGGAAAGAGATGTAATAAATATTCCAAGAGAATATTTCTCTCTTGGAATAGTCTCTTTAAAGTAGAAATACCGATATGTAAAAAAAACCCCAGTAATGTAGACTATCAATGTATTTTACAGTTACTTGATACCTGTTTGGTGATACATTAGATATAAATAGGTAATTAATCAAAATTTTCCTGTATTTTCATGTTTGACTATTCCAGTTACTTTAGGAGTTTTTTTCACTTGCTGTCTGTTTGTTGAATATATATTGTGTATCTCTGTAGTAGCGTCTCAACATATTTCTCTCAGAAATATGTGATATTTCTTGCAAATTTATCTGGGAATTGTGAATTCAGATATGGTCTGTCTACAGACAGGATCACCTAATTTTGGATAGGTCACATGACATTAAGAGGTTTGGTATTCTCTTTTTGGAAAATACATTTTTTTCTGTTGCATGTGTGACTTTCTGCCGGTAAATAGAGGCTTAAAATGCACTGAACAGACATACTGCATCTACCTCTGTTTTGCCTATGCCTACATTTGAATCTTTTTAATGTACAACTTTAAATCATTGTTATGATTTAATTTACTTTGCATAGCAACTGTAAAGCATGCGTGATTGGTTTTTGAATGAGTTTTCACAGAACACATTGAATGTCACCTGGCTCGCCTTCAGTTTGAGGACTCTTTCAGGATTCCCGGTGAACACCAGGGTAGCACAATGTCTGTGGACCCTTACGGCTATTGTCAAGGACATACTGAAAGATAAGGCTTTACCTAAAGCAGGTACTGTCGCGATTTGTGCTGTTATCCCTGCACGAGTGCCCACTAGGGGGAGGAATGTTACTTGTAATCTCGTCTAGAGCAGCTTGTCTAAAGAGCACCTACGATCTTCGTTGCGAAGAGGGTGACAAAAGTACTGTTAAAATGCAGTGGTTTAAACATGCTGAAAACCTAAGACTGGTTACAGTCACTTGTTTTCTGCTAATCTGATGATTTAGCTGACTGTGTTTCACTCCAACTCCACAATGTCATTCTTATTGCTGTAGGTATTTTGAAGAAGTTGTTGGCTCCCCTTGATGCTGTGCTGGAAGGATTTTATAATTCCATTCTGTTCCATCGTTTTGACAGTCACCACTATGCTTCACCTTATTCTGAAGATACAAATACTTTGATCAGTTTTATAGATCTACTTGAAGCACTTTTGGCTTCCAGAATTGAATTAGAACCACTCAGATGCCAGAGAATATTGTTCTTGAAAGTTTCTCATGTCCTGGATGTCATTAGCTCATCAGTTCACTATTTAATCAAGAAGAAGTTAATTTTGCTCCTTAAAAAATGTGTCCTTTACAAGCCTAGAGAAGATGCTAAAAGCGGATCGCTCTTTTTCCAAACCCCATCTTTACACGAGGATATGCTTGCACTGAGTAATGCTGTCCTGCAGGTTGTGGATTTGACTTGGCTTAATCAGATCCCACTCAGTGAAAGGGCTAGCTACTTTGGAGGCAGTGAAACTGCTCCTGGAGATGACACTCCAGGTCCTGACCAAACTGTTCTCAGAGCCTTAAGTCTGGTTGTGCTTAAAGCATTGGAATTCAAGTTTGAGAACTCTGCTACAGAAGCTGAAATCAAAGGTAATAGCCTCAGCTTTGTTTATTAAGCAGCAGGAGTTTAAAAGGTTTCAGATTTTATAGTCACAGCTCATTAACACTGTAAATGAAATTCAGCTGAATTAGTGGTGGTGGGAGGGAGGAGAGAGAAGACCCACCCAGGAAACATCACTGTATCCTGCCTAGTTGTCTCCTTGCATTTTATCCTATCCTTATCCCTGCAGTATGGTGAGCTTGAAGCAGCTGTATTTGGGGTTGAAAGCTTTTCCTGTTAAGGGTATGTGTTAATATTTGAAGTCGTTCTGCCAGCCTGGGAATACCAGGCTTTTCAGAAAACTCTCTTGGAAGAGAGCCTATAGCACAAGCTTCTACTCTGTTTGGGGTGGGGAACTGAAAGGAACTGCAGGTAGCACTTTCCTGTTTTCAAATGTTGAGGCAAAACTTTTGAGTACTATTATGTGCATCTCTTGGTTGAAAGCATTAGGCATTACACTCAGACATACAATATAATTATCAAAACCAGCAGAAGCAGGAAAAGTAAAAGTAATGAAGCTATAAAGTAAGAGACAGGAAAACTATGAGATTTGGTAGAATATTAGTGGTTGTGTTCTTTACCCTGACTGATAGGTCTAGTCCTTTGAATTAGTAGGTGTGAGGCATATTTCTCATACCTGCTTACTTGTGTGTGTTTGTTCTCCTCAGCAAATGAATTAGATTAGTAGAAGAGCAGCTGTGATTCTGGGGCTATGCCAGGAGGCAGGCAGTGGGATGGTGAGGGAATGCTGTGTAACTTGCATTCCTGATGGGAGAGGATGCATTGCTATGTCACACTGGTAGCTAGTTAGTATTCTTTTCCTGTGCTGTAAAGAAGTGGTGAGGTGAGGCTTTTTTGTCTGAGACACAAATCAGGAATTCCAAATCAGGATTGCCTGGAATTCCATCTTTCCACTTGCCTTTTTTACCCCTGAGAGGCAAGCGATGCACATAATCTGCTGCTAAGCCATGTGAACGTACATGTGCAAATTCTGAGATCAAAGCAGCTTGCTGTCCCAGGATTTCAGGCTTTGTGGCAAAAATGGAAAGGCAGTTCTGAAGCAGTGTTTCTAGTCAAATACATGTGAGAATGGGTGTTTCTTATTGTCAGCCAGTTGATGATGTGGCAAGAAGCAGAAAATAATTTGTATTTCTTCGTAAAAAAGAATGAAATTTCACAGCAGTTTGAATATATTGAGGCATTTTAATGCAAGTTCTGGATGTAAATGTTATTTTACTTTTTATATTTCTACATTCTGTAGCAAGCATAAAATCCGTTTTAATTTATCTGACTCTGCAAAAGAGCTATGGGCTTCTGCAAGACAGTGCCTGACACTTTTCCCAGATTTTGGAAGATAATGTATTTGTGATGCCAGTTGAATTCTTAGAGTTTAAATATTTGTGGAGAATATTTTACATATGATCCACCTTCTCAAAAATGTGTAGAAACTGAGATTGTCTAAGAATGAGTGAGTAGAAGAATGTAGGTTAAATCTATTTTAGATGTCTGCGAAAATTCTTTCTCAGAGAAAGTATTTCCCTTTTTTTTTCAGATTCATGACACAGAAATGGGTTCTTTAATTAGATTCAAATACCCCAACTGTCAAGAGGAATTTAAAGTTGAAAGAAATGGTGCTTCTATTTTAGTGACATTAAATTAAATGGTTAAAACAAGCACTAAAATGCTTTAACATGGTAACTTCCCTTCTGGGAAGCTGCTTGATCTTATCTTTTTTTATTAGCATGAATTAATGTTTCCAGATAGCTTTGATTTATAGGGAAGACTTCAGTCTGAATATTAACTATTTGTAACAATGATAATTTGCTGTTCTTATTATTTTCTAAGAAGAAATGCAAATCTTAGTCATACATGAAGTGTATACATTACCACATAATGATGTGGTAAGGAAAATTGGTTCCCACATTGCAGGAAATTTCTCTCTTTTCTAAACATTGAATTTATGTTGTGTTACATGAAATATTGGTACCTGGTACCATGCTAACTAGTACATCATTAGTATTGAAGAGGGAAGTTTCTTGACTTAAGGGGAATAGCCTGTTGTATGAATACAAAGTTATTTTTATGAGTAGCTACTGCATTAAGTGGCATGAATTTTGAAGTGCTTTTCTCACCCAGGAGTGAAGTGTTTAGAGTGAGGGGGAAATGAAGATTTGCAGGGAAAATACTCTTATATTAATCATTCCAGCAAGGACTTTAGACCATCTCAAGAAGGTACCTTTATCTTAAGCCTGTATGTACTTGAAAGCATGCATCATCCATGAGGAATGCATTTTATAAGGAATATGACTATATTGCAGGCTTCATACTTCATCTTACTGTAGAAATGACAATTTATTCCCATCAGCTATAGATGACTGCAGTTAATTTCTACAGTGAATCATACTGCGGGAGGGTTTGCTCCAGTCCTAACAAAACATGTCAGTTGTGTTATTCTTTCATATGGGAAGAATTACCCGAGATGACATCTCAGCAAAGTGTTCATATTGAATTATTACATCTGTGGCATTGACCTTGATTTTAGGTCAAGTTTAGTTTGTGATGTACCAATGAAGCTACTGGGGAGTAAAAGGAAAGTATAAGTCCCTGTGGTATGGGCACAGTCACATCTTTGTGGATTCCTGATACGTGAAGATTTTTGAAGGTGTAATGTTCTTTATTCTGCAAGTTTAGGTGTGGAAGGTTTCACTCTCTTGTAGCCAGAACTTTCTAGGTCACCTCTGAGTATTCCTCCTTGAACTTCAAGGAAGTGAAGAATGCTGTTAGATGAATAAATTGTGTTGTTAAGTTTTATCTGTCTGGGGTGCGAGGATGGTACCTAATAAGTAAACTAATTTTAGGCACGCTACTTACATTGGCATCTAAACTTTGGTATGTTTAGAGTTTAATAGAGTAGCCATTCACCTTGAATTTAAGGTTGGATAACTGCTTATGGTTTTCTGCAAAATATTTCTTGATTTCTTTGGTACCAAGAACTAATTAAGCAATTTGGTGCTGTGTTGAATCAGTTGAGCAAAGCATTGATAAAAGCATTCCTGAGCTGTTATACACTGTTAACAAATAAAAACTGTATGTTGTCTGGTAATAAAAAAAGTACAGCAAAATTCATGGTTACTTCTCTTTTTCAGAAGACTTCCAGAATTCCATGTCTCAGCTGTTGATGTTCTGGATGAATCATCTGAAGTCTTCCCCACAGTCTCGCTCAGTTGTACATCACTGTGAATGGCTGTCCTTGGTTTTCATAGAGCAAGACGATGATATGTGGGAAGCTGCTAAAGCTTTATTACTCATTTATTTAAAATTTGATAGGTTAGTGTACATTTTTCTTTGACAGAACTATGAAGAATTGTAATTTAGTGAGGTTATTGTAATACACATAATATTGCCATTGATTACTTTTGTATAAAGAAAACTTACTAAAGGCCAACCAAGGCCAGGTTGGACTGGGCTTTGAGCAACCCGGTCTAGTGGAAGGTGTCCCTGCCCGTGGCAGGGGTTTGGTACTGGATGAGCCTTAAGGTCCCTTCCAACCCTGATAATTCTGGGATTCTGTGATAATTTAAAAACCCCCAAACCTCATGACATTGTCATAATGTGTGGTGTAAGAGCAGTTAACTTTGCTGATAATTTGAGTGAGAGTATTGGATTAAAATGAGGAGGTTGTGCAACAGTTTCCTATTAAGTACTTTATCAGATCCTGTAACTCAGAATAATTGACTTCACAATCTAAAGCAGTGGTTATGCAGAGATAAAAGGCAAGACTCTTCTTTCAACACCAGGAGTTTTATAATAATGGGATTTTATAATCAAGGAGAACTCAGGGACTTCTGGCAGAGTAGCCCTCTAAGAACTGGACTCATGTTTATTCCAGCTAGTTGATAAAAACTGTTATTGCTAACCACTAAGACATGTGTTCTTCATGAATTTATCCCTGCTTCACTGTGGTTTAGATTACCATGTAAGTTATTATCCTAATTTTTTAAAAGCTCCCTTAAGCTTCAGATAGAAGATACTGCAAGTAGTAGGAGGAGTACTGCTTAAGAAAGTCTGTGTTCAGTGCTTTGCCTTCCTAAACTGATCTCCCACCACACGTGCCTTCATTCTTTCTTTCTAATATAAAGGCTTCTGCTTTGATTTGTACTTTTCTGGCAAAACTGAATTTAATCTGTTGCGTGACTTCCTTTTCAGGTTACGCCATGATGTTGCACATAACTTAAGCCAAAAAGAGGAGGAAATCTGGAACTTCCTTACACATGCAAATGGATATAATCCTCACTGTATCTTTCTATTTTTTCTTGAAAAAATTGCATTTGATTCCACAGTACTTCTAGATTTTCTGATTTCATCAGAAACTTGCTTTCTGGAGTACTTGGTAAGGTACTTAAAGCTTCTTAGGAAAGACTGGCATCAGTTTGTAGATGCCTGTAACCATTTTGATACCAAACATGGCGCTTTTCAATCAATTTTTTCTGTCAAGCCACCCCATCAAGAAAAACAAAGCTGTAAGACTGATGAGAGTTTGCAAAATGCTTGTTGTGAACCACAACCACAGACTCTGGGATCTTTGGCTGCTTCTCACAATTACTTTGCACTTACAACAGAGCAAGGTGATAATGAAGTTGTAAAGTCTAACCGGTCTAACTTCTTGATAGGCACTGACAGCACATCTCTGCTGGGTTCTCTTCAAAGCCTTGTTAATTATGACAGCTCAGAAGACTCTGAATTAGAATCAGACGGAAAGGACTGCTTGTTAAACACAAAGCAGGTGCCTTTAAATAATGAGTGTGAAATGGGGATAGGGGAAGCTGGTTGCAGCTACATGGATGGTGAACAGAATACACTCAAGGCTGAAGTGTTGCCTGTGAAACGAAAGGGATCTAATGTCTCATCCAGTTTGACTTGTATGGCATCTTTGGATAATGTCATTCCCGAAAGGATAATGCTTTACAGATCAACAAAATGTTTGGAAGAACTGCAGGAAGCTATTTCTAGGTTGCAGAGGAGGGAACTTTTCCCATATAATCCATCTGCGTTGTTGAAACTACTGAGCCACATTGAGCATATCAATAAGAACATGAATCTACAATAATCCAAAGACGTCTTCTAGTGGCTTTTTTACCTAGTACACATGGAAGTGTTTTCATGAGATGAATGACTTCTGAAGCTCATGCGTCTTGCACCTGGGAGTGTATTACCCTGAGACAGGATAAACATGTTATTGGTTGACACCTTAAAAATCTGCTGTTGCATTCAGTGTTGTGATCCCTTACCCTTAGGGTCCCAGGCTTATTCATGGTATGTATGTCAGCGCGTGGTATACACGGACTAATTGTTAGGTATTCAAAACTTGATAATAAATGACTATGTGAAAGCTTATCAACAATAGATGATACTTAAAGTATTGTCAATTATACTTTATGTCATTCTATATGAAGTCATCGCCAGATTGGCGGTGATTCATGGTCTGCAATGAAATGTTAATGTGACACTTGACTGCTTAGAAGTTGGGCTAAATAAAATATTTCAGCTGGGGACAGTTTTGGTGTTTATACTGTGTGTTCTGCATAGGTACTTTGCCCTGAATGGAGCATCTCAGTTCAGGTGTGCTATTGCAATCATAATAATCTATGCCACACTTACTTGCTGAAGTGCTTAACTGATGTCTAGGCTGTACTTTTCTTAGCTTTTAGTGTTTGGCTAATTCAATGAGCAGTGTTATCACTTCATTGAAATATGAATTTAGTTTTTCTTAATATTATGATATATTCCTTTAACTGAAAGATAGATGTGAGACTATCTTGGATCATGTGTTGCCTGTTTATAGTACACTTTAATGGAATTTTATGGTTAAAATCAAGCTTAGGTAATGCAGAACTGAAATTCTAACAGAATTCCTTGCTTCCATTATGTATTTTATGTAAGTGTAGAGTATATATGCTTAATTTTTTGAAATCAGAAACAGGTAACCAGAAATTGAGTGTCTGCAGTGCAGTGATATTGAATTCTTACACTTACATGTTTTATTAGATCTAATTTGAATAACCTGAAAAGTGTCGAAGAATTTGCTTGGGGAGAGGTAGTTTGGAGCAGAATCCAAACCAGTGAGCACACTTAGCAGGAAACCACCTAACGGTACACTTAATGTGCAGCTTGTAGTGGTCTTACAAGGGTTAGGCAACAAGGGTTAGTCCCTGACAACAGGGACTACTGTACAAGTCTCAGATCTCATCAAAACTGTAAGAAGCAATTTTCCCTTTAGGATCATCTCTTCAAGGTAAGTGCTCTTATTCTGATTGAAAGCCAAATAAGTTCTGTCTTCCTTTTAAAAGCTATTCAGTGTTAAAGTAGATAGTTAAGAACAGTCTCTGGAGCAGGTGACTTAACTCCCACATCTCAGTGGCCACCTTCTAGATCAGTTTTGAGCTCTGAGCTACTGAATCTATTGGGAGGGCAAGAAAAGGAGGTGAAGCTTCTGGGATAATTTAGCTGGAAATTACAGTGCTCTGCAGGGACACTCAAATGGTATGACTTCTCAGATGGGAAGGTTTGAACCTTAGGCTTGCTCTTTCAGGATGATAGCTGTAGTCGCTTGGCAGTTGTATAGGAAAGAGTGATCCCCTAGACTGACATGTAGATGTGAATATTCTGTGTGTGTTGTGCTTCGGTTTCCTGTGAGAACTTTCGTCCGTAGGAGTGGGTGAGAATATCAATGAGTGTAAACTTTTCCATTCATGCTTATAGTTGCTTTAGTTAAAAACTAAACTCTGAGTAGTCCAGGAAAGAAGAATGCCTGTTTTCTCTTTACTGTTTGAGCTTGCTTATGCTCTGCATGCTGAGTTGCTTGTTTCTGTCATTAAAATGCCTCTGAGTGTGTTCAAAGATGCAACTCTGGACTACTTGGGAACTTTTCAGTTCAAACATGGGAAGCGCCTTTGGCAAGGCAGTTGAGCAAGAGTTTCTCAAGATAACAATTTTAAACACAAGTAGGATTTCAGTGAAATTGTTTCCACTATCCTCACTTCTTTTCTAATCTAGGCTGTGCTGAGCAGTTTATTTTAACTGAGTAACTTCATTGTTTTCACTGAACATAATTGTGTTCAACATTTCTTGGTCTATACTTTGCCAGCTGGAAGTATCTAAATTACAACAGTATTTCTCAGACACTAAGATAAGCAGGGTGGGAAGGGTAGGATGGGGAAGTAATTTCCGTTTGTAAAGTGTTGGCCTTGTTTGCCAGTGACTATTACAACTATAAAACCTTTCTTGAAGTGAAAGTTTAGACATCTCAGAACAGTGTGTAGAATTTAGCAAGAAGTGTAGGAGCCATAACTTGATTTCTGAGCACAGCAAATCCAAAGGCAGCCCAACTGTATTTAATTCTTACAGGCATGAAGTTGATTGTGTGCCCGGTTGGTTATTAGAAGTGATCATTCCCACATGTTTTACTTCTCAGAAAGCCATTGTTTTAATTCTCAGAAAGTTTAAGTGGTAAAAATGGGTAAATGTGGTTTGTATCTGGCAACTGGATACATTAATGTGTTGATATTTTACCATTTATGAACTGTAGGACCTGAGATGGACTAAAACTGATGTGAGTCAACTTTATTACACTCAAGTGTGAGCAGTGAAGCAGCTCATAGGTCTATGGTTATATTCAAAAAGTTTAGCACAAAAAAAAAACCAACCCACCTTGCAAAAGAATTTGTTTTTTAACCATTGTTGAGTCCATAGGATGGTTTTGTTTGGTTGGGTTTTGTTGTTTATTTTTTTATTTGTTTTTACTATCTAAAAGTACAGGCAGAGCTGTTAACTTCAGAGTTTTAACTTCAGTTAAACAGCAGTTTAACTCAGCTGCAGAACCTACTACCAATGTTAAATTAGAGCTTAAGAAGTAGATCAGTTATTGCTAATAGTTTGATGTGCTTGCCTTTTAATACTGATATCTAACTTTTCTTGTGTTGTTTCAAAGCAAGACACAGAACAAAGCAGGTGACCTATCTGGAGACAGTTTTCTATCTGAGGACTTACCCTGAAACATCCAGAGTCTCCCTTCATGTTTGTGCAGTTGTTATGAGGAGTTTACCTTCAACATCAATAGAATAAGTGGTTTTAAGGAGGTAAGCAGTTAGCACTAGAAGTTACATACAGGATATGCTTTTTAAAAAGAGTATTTTTGAACTTAAATAATTGTAGAGCTTGATTGCAATTACAGCCGAATCCAGGTGCTTTCATGGGTGTGGTTTTTCAGACTGGGTTTCCTTTAATATTTTTGACTGCTTTCCATTTTAGTTTTAAGACTTGTAATACATGTTTTAATCCTGTAATACAAGAATAAAACCAACACTGAGAATTTCTATACTTCTGATACTCTTGTAAAACTAATGCTCCTGTCTTGCACTTGTATTCTCTGTGGATGGGTTAAGGCTCTGAGAATCTTCTGGTGGTGTAATTAAGCAACATTTGCATTTGTCTTATGTGCAAGTTTTCCAAATTGTTGAGATTTATTTTCATGCAGTTGTTAAACCAGTGCTTCCAGCTGCAAGGATCAACAAGGCATCTCTTTTTTTTTATCCGGTATTATTTGGACTGTTGGAAAGGAATTAAAAAACTTTGAATTGGTTGAACTAGTTGTTAAATCTCTAGTGTTGCTGCCAGAAGAGTTTGTGTATCAGCGTCATGACTATCTGAAGATACTCATAGCATACAGAAGTGTTATTTGAGTGAATTATCAGCGCTCTATTTGGAGTGGAAAGGATGAACTAGACAAGTCAACCCTTAGGAAAAACAACGGTATCTAAGATTTTGAGTAGCATGCTAGGTTTAACACGTTGCTTGCTATAAATGGGAGCAACCAAAGTTAGTCTTGACAAATTTGCCTTTTCAAATGTATTAGAACATACTTAGTGAAGGTACCTTGTATAGGTATGCAGTTCTATGTTAATTGCTCTAGTGCTTCTTGTTTAATGTAAAGGTGAGTTTGACAAATACATGCAAGTTGATGCTAAATCAAGAGGAAAGAAAAGCGTTTTCTCACCTAGGATAATTTAGAAACAAATCAAACTGGGTTTTTTGCATAAAGAATGCTGATCAAACTATGAATAGATGAGTTCCTCACTGCATCACATTGATGCAGAGGCATCTCTGTGCTTCTGGATATGTAAGCATTCCTTATTGCTGCCCTGGAGGCTTATTGGTACACTGGATGTTCAGTGTTTAAATAGAATGCACCTAGGAGTTTGTAACTACTTGAAAGAGAGCATGATTGTGATATTTATATCCCTCAGTAGTTACTTGTGTGAGACAAATTGGTTAGAAAGCAGTCCCCAGGTAATGCCAATGCCTTTTCCTGGAGCCTTTTTTCTAAGGCATATTTGAAGCCTGTTAATAGTCCTGTTTTCTGGATTTTAGTGAAGTGGTGGCAGCTTGGGTCAGCAGTGGTGTGTGTCCCTTCACTTCTCTCCACTGCCTTTATCCTTCTAGTATTATTACTGACATCCCCTCTTTATGCAGTTGTCACCTGCCTTCTTGTTATTAAGGCCTGGATTCTCAAAGAACTGAGTTTTCTAATTCTTATTAAATTCATGAGAACCAAGTTCTGAAACAATAATTGAAAAAGACTTAACGCATTTTGAAGATTTCAGCCTATGTGTTCACACTGTGTGTGTTCCTGATTTAGCCCTGCAGTGACATTCATGTATAAGTATTTGTTACCTTCATGCTTGCTCTGTTCAAACTCAGGTGTTTAGTCTTCAATTATGAGAGATGGCATTATTAATTAGAATGAACCTCTCCCATATAGGGGGAGATTAAGTAAGATTATGAATCGGGTCATACTTTCTAGTTAGAAAGGTATTGAGAAGAAAGCTTTTTGAGAGATTGTAAATGGATTCCTTCATCCCTTTTACGTAGGGGAAAGTTGCTGCATTAGGAGAAGACACAAAATCATGTGAAGAGGACCTTAGCCCTGCAGATTGCAAGATTGAGTTATATATTGATGTCCTTGAACATATGACTTGGGAATGATTAATTTTCAGTTATTTTTTGATTCTTGAGGAGTAGGAAGTATAAGAATATCAAGCTTTTTTACCTTAATCTTGAAGGAATGCCAGGTGGCAAGCGAATGTGTTTCACTGCTGGTGAAAAGAGAATTCAGAGTCCAAATTACATGATTATTATTAAGTCCAAATTATTACTATTGTTATTGTATCAAATAGAGCAAATTCCTATTTGTATGTACATATGGCTGAGATTTGATTAATTGTCTGCCATTGAGATAGAACCATTTAGCAAAACTGACCAGGTACTCATAGACAATATTCAGAACATTTATCTGTCAGCTCCCTGGATGAATTTAATTTCATTTTATTTCACAGCAGAAAACAAACCAGACCCCTAGGTTTTGGAGGTTTCTGTTTTGTTTGTGAGGGGGAATATGAGTTGGGTTCTGTTTGGTTTTTTTTTCCCCTGCAAGCGCCATCCTACGCAGCAGCTTTGATTCTGAAAGTGTTAAAGTTTAATACAGTCTTGAAGATTTGCCAAGAGGGTTTTCTCTTCTGAGAAAGTTAACTAATACTATAATCTTTCTTATGTAACTGCTTAAAACTCAAGTGAAAGCTCTTGACCAATGTGTAGCTTCACTGTCATTTAATGTATGTATTTGTCTGGAAAATGGAAGGAAGTAAATTTTATGAGGTTTTCTTGGTTTATTCTAATAGTTTTTTCCCCCACTGAAAACTTGTATGTAATTTCCAGTGATATGTGAAATAATTCTTTGGGTCAAATGCATGCCTTCATTATCTAGTTGTATTTAACTGCTGATTGAGTAAGTGCTATGCTGCGTGCAAGGAGTAGTAACACTTGTATTTTTATTTCATTTTGTTTCATAGTGAGATGTACAGACTGAGGTGCTTCTGGTTTTCTTTTTTGCAACATTCAAATTTAAGTTCCCTGAAGGATAAAGTCCTATGAAATTGCGGCAATAATTGAAAGGTCAGTGGGCAGCTTTGATCAAGAGGGTATGGTTAGCTTAGTATTTACCATGCAATATCTTTAATCCCGTAATAGATTTCTGTGTAGGTAGTGAGGATAGCTAATGAATGCTCCTCAAAGAGTATGTAAAAACATTTTTTTCCCATCTTTTCTGTAGGAGCCCCCGTTTGCTCCTATTAAATAAATGTGCTTTTTGTAATTTAGTGTGACAGTGAAGAAATCATGGATTGAGGCATAAAAAAGAGGTTTCTGCCAATTACCTACTACATTACTGGCACTATTAGCCAAGTGATATATGAATCAGCTTGCTCTAGGCTTTTCTAACTGGCAAAGTGTACCTAAATGTTCTGCTGAGTTTGTACTGGTGGTTCAGATGTGGGAAAGCATAGAGATAATTTAAAGCAACAGCAAAGCCATAATACTACCTTTCTGAAATAATCCTTCATGTTTAATATTGCTTTGGTGCATCAGTTTATTGAGTACTGCTCCCAGTTTTATTTAAGGACCAAAGATTTGTCATAGCTCCAAAATAGAATGCCTCAAAAAGAAAAAAAAAGAGAAAAAAATTGGTATATGAACAAATCCAAAGCTTTCTCTGAAGGAGGTAAATGAACAGGATCCAAATACTGCCTGGGTCACTTCTTTTATTGCAGTCTTTCGGGTTGTGATGAGAGGTTCAACATACTCAAAAAGAGGTCTGCGCTAGCCTTATTTTCCAGCCCTCTCCACTGTTATTTATAAAGATGCCATCTTTGGTTTGGGAAGTCTGTGAGCCTCAAACTGCTGAAGGTTGGGGGGTATCATCAGTTGCTATTTTGCCTGTATTATGTTCTTGCACTCTTCTGTAGCCAACTACTACGAGCTTCCTTCAGAGACAGTATGCTGGGTGAGGTGAGCCTTTGGTTCAACTTTGACATGTCTGTTCCTATTTCTTGGTTTGCTGTTTGCTGACTGCAAGCAGGAAGAATGGGCTAATAAGAGGCTCTGCTCTTGGCTTGTCAGTGAGGTTCTCTCCTTTTGAACAATGTCAAGGTGTGCTGCCCACCACAATACTAAGTAATGCCCACACTTCTGAAGGCTGTTACTCTTTGAAACTGGGGTGAGCTGCTGAGGAATGACTTACAGCATTACTCCTTAGCTACTGGAAGTACAATAACTAAAAAAGCCTGCGGAGTTAAGGAAAACAGACATGTTTGTGTGGTGTTTCTAAGCAAACACACACTTAGTGTTTGTTTCCCTCTGCTTTAGGACTTTTTTTGAAATTCCACTTTCTATCTTCTGAGGAACTGAAACATTTTCTGTAAAACATTTAGATGATTGAGGCTGGAAGTGTTCCTGAGGCTGGCCAATAGAAGCAGAAACCTTTCTCTACCTTTATTTGAAAACCTATACTTCAACTAATAATGCATCTAAAAATGTCAGCGTCAAGTGATGCATTTGGCCTTTCCTGTTGTGTACCATCAGCGAGCGCGGCATCCTCCTGTGTGTGGAGAGCAATAGGAGTTGAGATGAATTCTCATCATACAACCAAGTACCATGTGACCTCAAACGTTTCTTCATCTGCTGTGTTGAAACAAGCAGAGGGAAGGCGCTTGGCGTTGCTACTCCCGAGTTTCACCAGGTAGATCCATATGACATCAGGATTGCCTTCAGTCAGAAATCTTGAAGTGCAGCTTTGCTGGGTGGGTCTCAGAAGAATTTGAAAGAGTTTTGTAGATAGGGCGTGTTTACCTTTGTCAAAGTAGTGAGTGTAATGCCTCTTCCCTGCTAATGTGCTTATGTTCTCTTGGACTGCAACATCATAAAGGTAAGAATGCGTTTTTCTTTCCATTTTTTCTGTTCTGGGGTGTTTTTTTTCCCCCTCCTCCTTACATCTCATTTATGTTTGGCATCATTAGCATGTCCTAGTCTAACACTGCCTGTTCTGTAAGGGAAGATTAGAAGTGGCTATTGTGATAGTCTTCAGATAAAGAGTGGAACAGGTGCTAATGCGATTTTATATGTTGCCACCAAGTATTCCAACCTGTGAGAACTGCTTTTTATTTTAGAGAAAAGTAGTACAGGTTACAGTAGTAGTTTTGCTGCTCTTCTTGTATCATTATTCTATTAGGTGACTGTAAAAGCACTGCTTTCTGAAATGGGAGGAAAATGTATTAACAGGAGAAATAATGTTAGTTAATGATGTAAATGGGATTGAAAGAACCCTCCCACTTTTGCATTTAAATAGCTTGAAAAAGCTAATTCTAATTGTGTTCTGCTAAATGCTAAGAAAAAAATGTTCTATAAGAAATTAGGTCTAGCAGGTTTTTTATAAGACTTACCTGTTGAAGATCAGAAGAAGCTAATGCTATAAATAACACATTTAAACAAGCTGCCAGATAGAGTTCTTTCATAGTAATTTTCTAACATTCAGATAGAGGAACCCTGTTCCTGTTTTCCCTTCTTTTTTTGTACTATAGAGCTATTTTTAGCTAGCTTCCTAGTTTGGTCATGTCTTCAGCTGGGCTGCCAGTGTTGGAGAAGAGGCTATGCTGGTTCTTTAGCTGAAGATCTCTCTCTTGCATTTGTTAGGACATGAAAAAGCTGTCAAACAGTAGCTGAAATAATGAAATACCAGTTCTGTTCTGGCTCCTCCTGTGGTTGGCTTTGTGGGTGGAGGATGTCTGGGCAGGTTAAACTGCAAAAGAGGGGATAACCAACAGGAGGAGAACTAAGAACAGTGGAGCACAACAGACTTGGTTGGATGCCTGGTCCAGGGTGGTGGAGAGATCATTAATGTACAAGCTTGAGCCACTGTGTATACATGAGCTGAAGACTCTGTTTTGAGAAGCTGCAGATAGGACAGTTTTCCAGAGTGCAAATGCACCAGCCCCATCCCATTCACCACTTCCCAAGGGCCAATTTGAAACCTTGAGTCATGTGCAGGTGGAGAAGCCAACAGCCTTTGCCTCTGCATCCTCAGGTCCTCCGTCTAGTTCCTTACTCTTCTGCTGTCTTCCCGTGGTTTGTGGTAGTTGTACTTCTCATAATGTGCTTATCCTGGTTACTGTGTACCCAAATGCTGCTCTATTCTTCTCTGCCCTTAACACAAATAGGTGACCAGGAAGGCTCACAACTCTGGTAAAATCTCTATTAAATAGCTTAGCATTTTAAGTTAGACTTTAGGTTTTTATTTAAAAATGTAGGTAAGCTACAAAAAATAATATTTTTTGCATCTTTCCCCAGTAGTAACAACTTGAAGAAAAATTTCACACTTACATTCTGACAAGTGTTACTAATAGGTTCTTGAAGCAACTGGTGTTGTCCTTCTAGGTCTGTTCAAATTATTTATGAATTTAAGCTTCTCTTAAGAACCTGTATTTTGGATAGGGCTTTTGTTTTCTCTTTTCCCTGAAGAACTATTTTTTTACCTCAAAATTAGTGCAGGTATTTGAGTTACTTCACACCTTCTAATCCAACTCTCTCAATGTCACAGATTTTTAAAGCTTAAAAGCACTGTAGCTGTATCATGTGAGAACTGTATTTCACTTTTCTCAGCTGCCTGCGTTCAGCTAAAACCATTTTAGCTGCTCAAAAAAAGATTTACCTTTAAGTAGAGAGAGCATGGTAACTTCAACCCAGAAAATGAATGAGTTCAAAAAGGTCTTGCTCTCGTGTTTCCCCCCCCCCCCCCCCAGAGAACAGGGTAAAATATAAAACTCACTTGCCACCTTAATTGAGATTTATTCAAAGTGCTGTTTCAGCCTGCTACAATATAGGACCCAAGTTACAAGGTAATGTGATAGAACAGTAAAAGAAGTAAAATACTCTAATTGCCCTATAACCAGGCACTTAAACTGTTTACAGTTGAGATTTGCACAAGCTGGGGAGTAAATCTGAAGTTAAAGGTCTCAAAGCAATCTTAATTCTGCTGGTTTATGTGTATGGAGTATTTCAGTGTTTCATCATAAGAACCTCTAAGTTCAACAGCTCTTTTATTCCACGCTGCCACTGGTTGTGTGTGTAGGCTTGATAAGATGCCATTCACACTGTGGCTTGGGTTCTGCAGAATTCCACTGAATTGTGTTCTCATGCAACAAGATGGTAGCATCAATCCAATATCCTTCACTCGGTTCTTTCCTCCACAAACCATAGTTCAAACCCTTTATGCCAGTTAGGTGCAAAACACTTCTTGATCAAATAGAAAAAGCAGTGCCTAGAAGCAGGAGCAAGTGATGCTTTCAACTGGCAGATACCTACAAATATCAACTGATGCCTGAATAAATGGGTTCGTGTGGAAGAAAATGGTGCAGGGCAGGGTTGCTCTTACTGCCTTAGGGACTAATAATTCTTTAGCATAAAAAATTCAATGGAGAAGTTAATCTGTTGTCACATTCTGCAAGTTCCCAAACTTTTAAGTATTTCCAGAAGATGGATAAAGCAGCAGTTGCACATTGGAGAGGCTGTATGACACAGTATCAACTGTCAACACATGCACAGATACTAAACCATTCACAAGTTGGGGTTCATACATAGCCAGGGGGGCTGGGAAGGTGTTGGATTTTACTAAAACTCACTTTTCTATAGTATTGGGGTTTTCTTAAAGGTATCTATTAGGTAGTGCTGCTGCTCTCCTCAATAGGAAGAAGGTTCTATAACTGTATCAGTAAAATGAGGGTCCCATATTTTTCACCTGTCTCATGATGGTGATTGCAGTTGGGATTCTTTAAACAATGTGCTATCTATTTTTAGCAGATCACAAATCTCCTTTTGAAATGTGTGTTAACTGTTGCATATATTGCTAAGTCTAAAGCAAAACCAGACCCTTTGATACAGTGGATCTGATCCTTATTTACTATTTCAAACCACTTTGGTTTAACATTGATGATTAACAGCCTGGAATAGCTTTCCTATCTCTTCTGATATCTGTGAGACTTGATTTGTCCTAACAGTTGCTGCACCGGCTTTACCAGTTCTACCAAGTGAGGAAAGAAATAGGAGTATTGTGTTATTCTTGCTCTTTCCTGATATCATTCTTTCCCTGCTACACTGGAGTCATACTGAGTAGATGATCTAGTAAGATGCTTAGAGAAATGAAGTTTTCTTTCACTTGCATATTTGTGTTAGTGGTCCACTGGATTTTCTGATAAGGATAGGAAATCTTCCTTGACACATCCTTCACACCTGGATATCACCTTCTCTTAGTTCTGGTTTTGGAAATGCAGTTTTTGCAAACGAGAGCTTTTGTGTGGAAGACACAATCAAGGCCTTGGCTCTGTTTCTTTGTATTCATTCCCCAGACTGCAGCAGCCAGAAATTCCACTTCAAAGCAGCTCCTGAATTTGTTTGTCAAAATGTAATCACATAGCTTTTGATAAACTAAAACTTACCCTTTTTTGCTTCACGGCATTAAAAATATGAAATTTTGGTTTTTAATTGAATAGATCAAGGATGCAAGGAACAGAGGTTTGAAAGAAACTTCACGTTGGTACTTCCCAGCTGTGTAGGCTTTCCTTTAATTATAAAGGATGCAGTTCCTGAAGTAATCATTCCTGATTTTCCTGTTTTAAAGTAGCCCATTTAAAACTAGATTAGGCAACAGAGGAGATCCTTAGCGAGGAAGAGATTTCTTTACTTGAAGTATTGAATTTCCAAGATGCAGGGGAACTGTCCAGGTTTCTAAAATACCTATATTTGACTGTTAGGCTGACTTTCAGGCCCTTCAGGACAAGGGCAATGATGCCAGTTTTGTCAGTGAAAATAGTATTTGTGGTGCTGGTGAAAGGATAGGAATCTGGGAAGAAGCAGGAAGCTTTCACCCTAGGTTGGGCAAAATATGGGTCACTCAGCTGTGGTCGTTTCCCATTCCTGCTTGCTTGGTGCTGTAAAGAAGGAAGTTCTGAGCTCACCACTCCTAGCAATAGGAGGTTCAGGGTGGGTAGGCTTTCAGTGTTCTTGTTAGAGCTGATTCCAAACCAGGACAAGCTGGGCCTTTGTGTCTGCTGTCCATTATTTGGAAGTTGTATGTGGGAGCGGAGAATAACAGCTTCAGAGTTTATGCAAGCTAGAAAGATCAGCTGTCTTTGAAATCCAGTATCTGTAGCCTGATCCCAGCACTGGAACTGGTTGCCCCGACTTGTGGTTACACTGGAACACATGCTTTTGTGTGGTAACCAGCTCCTGACAAAAGTTGTGGCATAGTTTTATATGGATCCACTAAGGAAGTGAACCTGGCTTCCAGGGACTGCAGTTGCAGCGCATCTCAGAGGTGCCTGTTGCAAAAAACACTCCACTCACCCAAGTGATAAGAAACTGGTTCTCTCATTTCTCACCCAGATTTTGGGCAGTATATGAGGAAATGCCCATCTACCTCACCATCCCTGTTCATAGCCCATGGGTGGCAGACAAGACAAGACAGGCCTTTTCTCAAGAGGATGTGTGCTGGCTGCCTTCCCTTTCCCACTCATACTATGGAGGATTCTGTTGAGTGTCAGCTTCCTTCCCATACACAAAAACATACAATGTATATGTGGGATATTTCTCAGCAAGCTGAAAGGGCCACAGCTTGTTTGTAGTAGAGGAGAAGAGAGCTTTGCTTGTGTAAAATGTATGTGACAAAACAGTACTTAAAGGGTTCCTATATGTTTCAGGATATCAGTGATTTAAGGAGGGATTAAACTACTTAATCACACAGCCACAGCTTCAGCCGTTTAAGAGCAGAAAGAAATGCAAAATACTCAGGTCATTGCTGCCCACATGTGTTTGAAGTGAATTCCACACCTTACAGGTGTTCTAGGAACCTCATGGTGAGAACTGAAGCTGAAAGGAAACAGGAGAACATCCCAGCTACTTGAACAGCTACTATTATGAAGATGGATTGCTTGGGGAATGGCCTGATTTGCTGTAGTGAAAACATAAGTTGGATGTAGGGTGAAGATCCCAGTTTAAGAGTAATGAAACATAAGAATAGGCTGCAGGCAGATGTCAACTGATTTCTAAGAATTACTTGGACAATGTTCATCAGTGATGGTCTGATCCTTTGTGTTCCAGGCAAGACCTGGTACAAATACAAGGGATCATAGGAGCAAGCCTTTTGGAGAACCCACCTTTCTATGAGTCTCTGTGCTGTTTGTGAGGAAGGATTTCTACTGAGATCTGTGGGCTCAGGATCAGACCCCGAATCCCATAATTTCTTTAAATTTTAGGGTTAAGCATGTGCTTATGATCTTGGTTTAGTAGAGATGTATTAACCAGTTTAAGACCTGAAAAGTCTTAAGGTAACTTGACATCCATGTGTGGAAGGCACACATGAATTAGCAAGATCCCAAGAATGTGATATGAAAAATATGCAATACTCTTTGTTTTTAGGGTTAGGTGTTTTGGGTGCATATTCAGTTATAAATCCCTACAACGTGTCTCACCCTGATCCAACTGTTAGTGTTCTTTTCACTGTGTTGCAATAGACTGGCCTATTTTTATTACAGCTACAGTTTGTGATACTTTGCAATGCACAGTTGAGATTAAAAATACAGATATATTAGGAAGCAGAACTGTGTAATGAGTCTCTCCCCTGGTCTTCTAGGGCAGTTTGAAAGCCTTTCTGTCTGACCTAAAATGTTGTATTTCAAAGCCCTGCTTCATTATCATGGCGCCTGGTAGCTGTGGTTAAGGGTCTGTTAGGAGCCCCATTATAAATCCCTACTTCCAGGAGTTTATAATTCAGCAGTAAAAAAAATTGCTCAAGGCTGAAACTTGGCATATAAAGTCTTAGTGCAGGAGCAATTGTGATTTCCCCCTCCTTTACTTTTGCGTTTTCTTATACACACGATTCATTCAGTAGATTTTTACTGTCCCCTTTCGGCATTTTAAAAGATTAAATGGTTGGGTTATTAATAGTTCAATCCTGACTACTGTGCTGGGGCAGTACATTGATTCACAGTGTTTGTTAACCCAGCTCTGATGGATACAAGTCACTGTTTCACAGACATGCTCCAAGGCTTCAGCTTAGTGGTAGCATCCTGGTGTGGATGACAGTGATTGCTCATTGAGCTGTTGATTAAAGTGGGCTTCAGAGCCAGCCCTGTCCTAGCCTGGAAGGCTGTGTGAGTGCACCAAGTGTCCTGATCCAGCATGGGCAGGAGCTGCGTGTGGCTGCAGGCAAAGCTAAAGCCGTGTGGCTCCTGCTCACATACTGACCGTGAAAGGGCCTCAGAAGGATTTGATCTTATCACTTGATCGTGTATAAATATATCACTGTGAGACCTTCTGCTGGGGTGTCTGATGCTACGAGGAGACTTGGTTGAAATTCTCCCATCTCCCTTTGTTTCTTTATTGGAAACTATGTTCTGTGATACCAGTTACTTCCTCGTGTTTCGTGTGGTTTACAGGAAACTTTGGTATGGAAAAAGCTGTTTAATTTTATTATTCCTAGAAATTATAGAAAAAATACATATTTTAGTATTATGGAAAACATTATAGTAACTTCTATTTTTACTGGATCTTATACTTTTATAGGATATATAACATATTTGTAGTGTAAAGTCCTCAAGGAGGGATAACAGAAATGTATAAATATATGATGTAGATTGCAAAGGTTAAAAATAAGACTCTATAAGAATGAAATGGTTTAAGTGACTTTCTTTCCTTCAAGGACTAATTTTAGACATTTTGTTGTGATCTAGGATTTGGTCACAGTTAGATCACAGTATTTTCTGCAACCCCCTCGATACCTTGCTGTGCAGTGTAGCTTTTACACTTGCTCCTTCGTGCAGGTGTTTGCAAAATCAGATCAAGGTATATATTCACATTAGTATATTAAACAGCAGTAATTCAACAGCAAAATGTCTCCATTATTACAGAACTGAGTAATTTACAAAGGGAGCCTAGTGAAGATCAGTTCTCTGTAATATCTTTTATGCACTGGAATAGTAGATTATAGATTATTATTGCAAAAGATTTGGCCAGATACTAAGCAGTTAGTGTTAAGGACTCAAATGTTGACAGCAGATTACCTTCCCCCTGGCAGATTTCAAAAGCCTTTTGTCCTTTTAGTCAAGGACACCTGAGCATCTTTACAGTGCCTGCACACTCTCTGTAGGGTGCTTCAGTTGGACCTGCAATACCAGTGCAACCCATGCAGGCCAGGACAGCCTGTTCCTGCGGGACCCAAGCCTCATCTGTTGTTGTACCTTATCTTTAGGTAATATCCTGCCAGCTGGGATCCACTGTTCTTCACAAGGTTCAGTATGTTTTATTTCACACATTTTCTTTCCAATACATCAGGAATAATTTTGTATCATCTCTTTCTGTGCTTAGCATGGCGCACATATTGAAGACACTCAACAGCTGGTTCTGGTGGGAGAATATCTGGATGCCCATCAATGTCACGTGGGCACATTTTGTAGACCGTGATGGACTTGTCTTTCCAAAAGCACATCAGTTATATGCCACAATTCCATATGCTTTTGTATTGCTGATTATCCGGTTCTTCAGTGAAAGGTAAGAAATAAAAACACAATTGTATGCTGATGTTAATCCTTGTTATGCTAAAAATATGTAAAAAATAACATATCTTTAGATCAAGGTTCTTACGTTGTTGTAAAGGAGCATTAATTAGTTGGTGGTTTGCTGAAGAAATCTAGTACAGATAACATGGCAGGTGAAAAATTGGGAAATATTTTCACTAAGTACATGTGGCTGCGGTCCAGCTGGAAGGAAAATGTTTCTATCTAGCTTTTGTAGAACAGCTGGATAATTCAGTTACCTCCTTTTGCTAGAGATACAATTGATACAAAACCATTTGGGCTTCCTTTTGCTTTTCTCATGTGGTGGAAGGGTAAAGGTATTTGTCCTCCTCACCAAACCTCTCCCTTCCTTTGGTCCTCCATAGAACATGTGTGTGAGGTTGATAGATCCCAGGTGTCTAGCTGTACAGAACTAGGCAGACTGGAGGGATCTCAGAGTTCCATGTGAACATTTTATGCACATCTAGTAATGCTGATTCCTTTTCTCCCTCACTTTGGCACTGAAAGATGGATTGCTTCTGCAGCTGGAATCTTATGGGATAAGGAGAGATGTGCTCCACAGAAGAAAGCTATGAACATGTTAAGATTTGTAGTGGTTTGACTTATTTATTTGTGCCTTTTTTGCTCTAAAGAATGTGATTAGTAGGTTTCTATAATTATTTCAGGATAGAATGAGGAAATTTGGAATGTCGTAAGTTGGATATACTTAAAACAGAAGCAGATAAGATCATTCGTGTTAGAGATCAAAAGTAATTTGGATCATATGCTTAGAACCACTATCAGCGTCTCCTGAGTAAAGGCTTGCCCAAGTGTGTCTCACTGTGCTGCTGTTGGAAATTGCTCGTGTGAATAATCAGTCCACACATCTGGCCTGCAGTGAATCTGCCCATGAATGAGGAAAACTGACCACTGCTGTGAGTAATAAGGAATCAATTGCTGATATCAGCAGGAGTGAGGGGGCTATTTCAGAGAAGCCTGCCCAAGTAGAAGAGCAAAGCTTTTGGTGTGCTCTGCAACAATTTGTGTTGGAAAATGCAAGGGGAAGAGAAGCCGTCAGCGTCTGAGGATGTTGCTGTGTGACACAAGTTAGAGGTCACGAGCCAGATCCAGCACCTTGGGCAGTGGTAGCCCCATGAAGCAATGTGCTGAGTGATTATCTGCCTCTAGGAGAAAGTATCCCAGTAGCAATCTCTCAGCTCACACAGAGAGAGCATCTGTTCTTGGTTCACTCTCCTGTAACTGTTACTTAACTCCAGTATGCCTCTGGAAAACACAAAGACACAAAAATCAGGATCTTCCCTTGAGTAGAGCGTTTCATGATGACAAGTTTGAGTCCCTGGGTCTGCTTTTTTTACATAACTGCTAATATGCTGTGGTTCCCTCTTGGGATTAGCTGGAGGGAGATTCCTTTCTCTCACAGTGCAATGTCTTCTCTCAGGGCAGATTAATTTGCTTCAGATTTATTTTCTTCATATCCTGGCTTGACAATAGCTAAGGTCTTGTAACTGTTGTATTCTAAAAGATTTTCATGGTATGTCTTTTCAGATACGTTGCTATACCTCTAGCAAAAGCCTTAGGTATAAAGAATGTAAGACGTGTGAAGCCACAGCCTAATCCTGTTTTAGAGAGTTATTTCCGGGAGTGCTCAAAACATCCATCCCAAGTAAGGATTCTCATTCTTTTAATCCAGTTTTGGTTTTGGAAAATCCCAAGTCTTACTGTTTCAATCAGCTATCAGCAGTGACATCATGGGATGAGTTCCAGCTGATTGACAGATGACTTAATTTATTTGGGTTTGTGTTGTTCTGCTGACAAGGTTATATGGCATCCAAACAGAAAATATGTTGAAGATGTTTAATTTTCTGGTGTGCTGTTCTAGATTTGACTGTTAATAATATTTCCAGTGAAGATCAGTGTCCTGTCTTTAACTCATTCTGCCTGGAGAAAACATCAGCTGACATCTGTTGTTGGAAAGTGGTATCATATTTATTGCAAGCAATAATATTGGATCACTGGCATGGAAGCCTTTTGATCCGTTACATTGCTTCATACTTAATCCTGGCTTATGTGAGAAAGAAAAACAATCTTTCTATTACTTTGCTGTTTGTTTTTAAACTGGAACAAGTAAAATGTAATAGCCAATGTTTACCATCCACAAAAATGAGGCAGCGTGATTGTTGATGGGAAACAGGTACTTCACTGGGAATGCAGCCTCAAAATTCATTCACCTACCTACAGTTACCAAACAATTGCACTCTGGCTTTGAAAATAAATATGTTCTTTCTAGTAATGAGGGATATTGAGAATTACTGATATGTGGAACCTTGCTTTCTATCCCTAACTCTGCTATTCTCTTCCTGTGACTTTTGTCTGATATCATCAGGAATAGCTATATTCATCTATTCATCACATATGAGCTCTTCTCGATCTGGGCAAATATCCCGATCTCTGTTTCATACCTTCCTGCTGCATGAGTACAGTTTGACAATTAAATCTCTGAAGGGAAAACCAGCATTTTTATGCTCCTCAGTACATGGGAAAGATTCAGGCTGCCTCCTTTAGGTGTCCAACCTGGGGAGCAGCATGCCTGGGAAAGCATGCAGAGGCCTGGCTGGTACCTGTCTCCACTGTCTGTCAAAATGCAGTTGGTATTCCTGCACGGCAAGTAAAGAGCTCCCCAGCCAGCAGGCTGGGCTGAACACCCAGGTTGTTTGCACTCCTGCTTTTCCCAGTAGCTGAGTTGCCTTTGCTCACATTCCAGAGCTTCCTTTGAGGGCAGGAGACTAACTGAACTGGACTTACCTTGGTGGAGGTGGTGCTGCCACCCGCTATTTGCATACCTGTATACTTGCCAGGGAAGAACTTCCCCAGGGATGATTTGAACATTACCTGTACTCCTACAACAGCCCCAGGGCAGGTCAGCCCACACCTTTCACACTTGGGGATGGAGGAGAGAGAGGAAGCCCACAGGCTGCTGCACACTGAGCACCGAGATATGCAAGAGCCATACTGCCTTGTGCTTAGCACGTGCTGGCATAGCTGCATGGAACAGAGCTGCTTCAGCTTCAAGATCACACATAAAGCAGGAACACCAGATAGTTGGACTTAGATAGCTTAGAATGCATTTCCAGGCAGTGCTGTAGCCCGTGTTTATTTTTAGGTGTCCAAAGGAGACAGCCTGGATTTTGCTCAGCAGGACTGACTTGTCTGTACCAGAGAAGGACTTTGGATTTGAGAACAGAGCTCAGGTCACCTTAATTTCACACCCATGTCTCACCTGAGGGAATAATTTAAACATAAAGTAATAATTATAAATAGGTACAACTAGATACAATATCCACAGGGGTTAATACATGGCACTTCCCTCTCCAGCCCAACCTCTTGCTTAGCTGTAGAAGTTGAGTGTTTGAAATTATCAGAAGCCACCAGAAAGATACTAGCAGAGTCTGTGGATCTGAATGTTTCATGCTTGCTTTATTTATGCAAATTATGTCTTGAAAATTTGCGTTTCTGTGAGTATCACTCAAAAATTAAAGCAGGAAGCCTGCAAATAAACCCTCATAAAGAGTTAACATTAGTCATAGTTTTAAATTAAGACCTTACAACAGTGGGAAGCTGATTTGTGAACTACGAAATAAATGAAAATGACATCGGAATGCATCTCATTGCTAACGCTGTTCCATTTTTTGCAGTCAGATATTCAAGGCCTTGCCAAGAAGTGCAACTGTACTGTCCATTTGGTGGAAAAGTGGTTCAGGAGACGGCGAAACCTGGAGATCCCAACAGTGCTTCGGAAATTCCAGGAAGCTTTGTAAGAAAAAACAATGCTCTTGATGATTACGGGGTTTGCTTTAAGGGGGATTCATTTCCAGGAAGCTGGGGCTGTCTGACAAGGGTTTTGGTTTGTGCATACACAAACAAATTGAAAGGATCTAGTAGCATTTCTCCAAATGGTGTGTCTTTAAAGGATCAGGTAAATGGTTTCTCCTGAAAAAAACCTTAAAAACACTTTACAGTTTTCTTCCTTGTGTAATAATAGACTTATTTGTAGGTTCCTGCTACATGATGCTTAATGAAAACATTCAGAGAATAGGGAAATATGTTAATGTCTGGCAGTAATCATATGGGAACAAAAATGCTTACTCCCTCTTGTTTATGTGTGTACCCATGGTGTCCTCGTGGGATGCTATTATGTGTATAGAAGTCAGTTCAAGAGCAGGAATTGTGGCATCTGAACTAAATGATAGGTGTGACAGCTTGAACATGGGGTGCTGTGCAAAACATGAGCTCAAATACACTGCTGAGAGTGGGCCATTGAGCAATTTTGAGTGATAATCATGAATATGTACGAAGTTTCAAACTCTCCTGCATATGATTGAAAACTGGAAAAGCATCCAAGAGTCTGATTCTTCACAAATGTGTGAGAACTCTCCCATACCTAAACATTTTACTATTTACCTAT
>JBCJKH010053589.1:8267-23847 GCA_039877255.1 Loriculus beryllinus
GGGGTGTCTGGGAGAGGCCGTGGGGATGCACAGTGCCAGCAGGACCCTTTCTGCTTTGTGCACTGGCATTTAAAGTCAGTGAACTCTGTGGGAATAGAGAGGTGTGAGGAGCAAACAGACTAAAAGCCATGCCTTGAGCCTCAGCATCCCTAGTGCCATGGTGTGAAGCAGGGGGAGAAACTAAGGAGGTTTGCAGTACGCTGTGATGGAAATGTTTGTGGTTAAAGCCCAAAATGGCAAAGCAGGAAATCTGGGTTTGTTTCCTGGTTGTCGCCACTGGTGGAGAAGTCACTTAATCTCTGCCTTCCAGTTCCCCTGCTCTGGGTGTTGTGAATAACTCAACCAAAATCAAGAATAGCCACCCACCCTGATGGGGTGAGGGGAGGATAAACACATGCATGTGTGAGGAAAGGGGCTCTTTTCCCACCCAAAACCACAGCACTGAATAAGCAGATATTTTACTACCCTGATGCTGTCCATCTAATCTGAATCTTTCCACTCTGATTGTGCCCTTATCTGGCCACAGCTTACAGGACAGCAAGGAGGAGGCTCTGCTTAGCCTTCCTTGTGCATCCCCTAGCATCCGCTTGCAGCAGCAGATTAAATCTGCTTATCTGCTCTTCCTACTTTACTTCTCCAGCAGTGGCGTAGATTGATGCCAGATCACTGCCTCCATCTGAAATGTCATGTAGCAAAGACTATGAGGTAGTAAAGCAGTAAGGATTGCTGTATATTTAAATGCCAGATCAGGCCCTAAAGCCTGAAAAATCAGCCTTGCATCAAATTATACAGAAGATAGTTCAGGTCTTAAACTTGAGTATGTGCCTTTTGTGGACAACAAGTCCAGTAGTAAAAACACCCATAGGGGCGTAGCTTTGGCTGTACCTAAATATCCACCTGAGGCAACTGAAGCTTTAAGGCTTTGATTTTTTTTCCCACTGCTCACGTTTATTGGAAGAGACTATTTCTTCATTTTCCACCTAGCTAGATGAAAGATTTCACTAAGAGCTGGGTCTAACATCTGAAGAATTGTTTCTTGTACATTAAAGGAGAGTTGGCTTTCTGCAGCTTCACACGCTGCAGGTCAACTGTACAAAGACATTGTTAAGCCAGTCATGGGGAGTACAGATGGGGCACAATAAACAGATATTTACCCTCACTTTTGTTGTTCTTGTAAATCCTTAAGGTCTATTACCTAATATCTGAAGATTGGTTCTACTTTTGTTCTAAACCCTTTTCCTCTTTTGTTATCTCTTCTGGCCTTATCTTTTCTATATCAGAATTATCTGCCTCTTTATCTTGCCACTTTTCCTCCCTTTTGTTGCTGATGTAGTTTCCCCTCTTAAAGCTTGCTTCCCTTGTAAAGCTTCCCTGCCTTTGGGTTCTCTTCCAGGAGCCTTGTCTTCTATCTCAAACTGGAGATCATATCTTTTAAACTTCTCCCACAGTGTTTTATTTTAATCCTTAGTCCTAGTCACTTCTGACTAACTAGATTGCTTTCATAAAATTATAGATATTTGCACTGGGATTTTACCCTGTAGTAATCTGAATTGAAGCAGCTCTGCTATTTGTTCTAACTACTTTCAATCAGTTACTTTTCACTGTGAAAAATGAAGTTATGGGTGGATTTTCCTCCAAGTTCTTTACTTTGCAGACTATTAAGTTTTATTCTGTACAGAAAGGGATATATTTTTTTAACCCTCTCTTTGTTGTTTTTTGCTGGTTTGTTTGTTTTAACAGCCATAAATCTTGTGAGAGAAGGCTCCCTCTCTTTCTGCGTCCAGGAAATGCTCAAGCTACTTCTCCTGTTTTCCATTTCTTGGCTCTTTGTCCACAGGAGCTGCCTGAGATTTCTTCACCACGCTGCACTGCACAAGGTAGTACAGCTTTTCCTTCTCTAAGGCCTCACCATCAGTTCTCTAATTACTTTAAGGATCTGATCTACTCAGAGATATCCCTGCCCATGGCATGGGAATGGAACTGAATGATCTTAAGGTCCTTTCCAACCCTAACTGTTCTATGACAGAGGCTTACAAAATATGAATGCAATAGTGAGGGTAATGCAAAGCTGTTGTTCACCTGATCCCTCAATAGCGGAAGTGTGGGCACTCACAGAAATATGAATGAATTTATAATAGCAGCAAGAAAAATTTTACATGGCAGCTAGCAAAAATTGGGAATTTGTTGCCACTGGAGGTTGTGGAGACAGACAGTACCATCAGGTGCAAAATGACTTGAGAATAACTTCATGAACAACAGGTCCATAAACAGATCCTGAAGAAAATAAGCCAGCATGTACTCTCTAACATCCCTGATTCTACAACTACTGTGTGGGGCACTACAAGGACAGTGGACCTTGGGTAACACCAAGATTTGTGTGTCCTCCTCAGAAGAACAGGACAGACACACTGACTTGACGCAGGAAGGCATTTCCTGCACTCTCCTGTCTTTCCTGTTTATTGCTGGGGATCATTAAACAACAGGACTCATGCTGTTCAGAGAGGAGAAAGAACAGGAGCATGATCCTTCGGGGCAGAAGGATGCTCAGAGGGCAGCAGAATTAATGACAACTGGCAAAATTTCAGAGGTCTCAGGTGAAACTGAGGTGCTGGGATTCTCAGCAGCAGAAGGCAGAGGGAAGGTGTGACAGAGACTGGAACCTCACCACAGTGGGTGCTGAGAGTGAATATGACCAAATAAATATAGACAAAAATTTCAAGAGAGGAAAAACTGATTTATAGGTCTGTCCTGTTACAATTCACAGTGGCTTTCAATGATAATGAATATAGTGCAGAATGGAAATAGATACGATATGCAAAAAACTGATAACAAATGGAGTTACTGTGTGTAAAGAGGAAAATTTGTTGCACACAAAAGGATAGTTTCTGGCTGAAGCCGGTTCCTGGTTTCACTTAGCTTTTCTCTATGGTCTGAGGAGGGCTGCTTGCTTCTCTTGATGTGAAATCTCTACCCGTTCTGTGCAGACAACACACAACTGAGAAGAGTGGCTGATACACCAAAGGGTTGTGCTGCTGCACACACGTCTGGAGAAATGGGCTGGCAGGATATAAAGCTCAAAAAAATAAATGTGAAGTCCTGCACTTGGGAGAAGAAATGTAAAGTCTTGCACCAGCAACCAGCTTGGGGGAGGCCATTTGGAAAGCAGCTTAGCAGAAAAGGACCTAGTAGTCATGATGGGCACCAAATTGAACATGAGCCAGCAATGTGCCCTTGCTGCAAAGAAGGTCAATTGTATCCTGGGCTGCATTTACGAAGAGCATTGCCAAGAGGGTAAGAGAATTGATCTTTCTCTCTGCTCAGCACTGATGAGGCCTCACTTGGAGTGCTGGGTCCAGTTCTGGGCTCCCCCGTACTAGAGAGATATGGACGTACTGGAGTGAGTCCTGGGAAGGGCCACAGAGATGATAAAAGTGCTGGAGCAGCTGACATGCATCATGCATGGAGAAGCTGAATCTGTGATTCTGTTAAGTAGCATCTGTTTCCCCTGGTCTTTAGCTTTCTGTTGTCTATAATTATGCTGTGGAAATCAGAAACACAGAGGTGGCCTGATACAGTGTCTAAGCAAATTTTAAAGTACCATTGGGCTTGTATAAGGTGAACAAGAATATCAGAACTTTGTCTTGGTGAATAAAAGTTGTGCAAGACTTTTTATGTTTAGACAGTCTCCATCCCATAATGGGGTGACTTTGTGTGAAGGTAAGCTACTACCACTCCCATTCATGACATTCTGACACATTCTGCTTGGCCCTTCTCCCTTACCACTGCAAGCAGGAAGGGAATCAGCTCAGCTCCAGCTCTGGTCCAGGATGGCAGATTTGCAGCTTCTTCTTATTCATAACACAGGGGGCATTCAAACATGCAAGCATTTAACCAGTAACTAAAGAACAGTCTTTTTAAAAAAAGAGATTTTTTTGTGAAAACCTCTTTCTATTCAGCACTTCTACATGATTCATGTTTACCTTTTGCTAGGGAATAACTTCACAATCGATTTCAGCTAGTTCACTTTCCAGAAAAATGGAAAAGACTGAAACATAAAAATAAAACTAACTTCTAAAAAGAACTCCAAACTATGTACAAAATAGGAAGAAAGGAGGGAAAGGTTTGCCTTGAACCCTGATAAAAAGGTGAAGTGTAATACTGCCCTGTTCCCTGTTTACCCAGTTCAGCAGGCATCTGCATTTGGTCCTGCAAAGTCAAAACAGCAGCAAAATGATCCTGTTTATATTGGTGCTTCTTTAAATCTGTTTTGACGGCTGTTTGCTTAGCTCTAGTTTATCAAGAAAAGGGCATCAGGAAAGAGTGGTTCCAGTTGAAAACCTAGAGGCAGGGATCTTTGCTGGCAACAACAGTGCTGAATGAAGCTGTCCAAAAAGCTGTCCAAGGCTCAGCCAGACTGGAGCGCTGCTGAACGCTGCATGCTGATTTGGGAAGGGATGGGAGGGTTAAAGATGGGCACAAGCCAGAGGTTGTAAAAACATGACACTTGACTCCTGCTTTACTGCAGGCACTTGTTTTAACACCTTTCTATTCTACAGAAACCTTCCACTTGACTGTGTTACTCAAGACCCAGAGCCGGACTGGTTCTAGCAACAAGTCTTTTCACCACTGACCTCTTCTGCAGCTTTTCTATGGTCTGAAGCTGGTGTATTTTTAAATACAGTTCCAGCCCTCACCCAATCAGAAAAATAAACAAAACACAACCGAACACAAAAAAATCCTAGACAAAAACCAACTCAAATCCTTGTTGCTTACTACTTGAAATATCAGAACATCAGCGCTGGAGAAACTGGATGCCTTTCACTTCAGCAATGGGGGGACGGAAGGGGGGGCACATTTATCACCTCCTCACATCATGACTGAGGTTTAAAAAAAAATATAAAAGGCAAAGAAATGCTTCAAGTTGAACGAATCCTCTGGAGGTGCTGCAATTTGTCAGAGTAGATCAAGGTTTCCTGAAACTTTTGAAGTATCTTTATACTAAAGGCTTTCAGAAATCATGTCACTCTTTGCTGCTGGTCCACACATGACTGTAAGATAAAGCCTGAAATTCATTGTGGTTGGACAACAGAGGGAGAAATCTCCACTGCAGGATGTCACTGCCCTTTAACCTGCAGTTTGTAGGAGCCAGGACTGCACATATTTGCGAGCTAACCTTTGCCCTTTCATCCAGTCTGTCTTGTTTCTGCGGTGTTGATTTTTGCTTGGCATAGTCAGTTATAGCTGTGCATAATACTGTGATTGCTACCTGCATAGCCTCCGTGATTTCAGATTATCTGAAGAACACTGTGCTATCGAGATACTGCTCAAAAATGCAAATACGTGCTGTGAGAAAGCCCAGAAAAAACAGTTTCCCACCTGACTTTTATTTTTGCAAAGGAAGATAAAGATTAAACAGTGGAAAGAACAAAAACATGATGGGGGTTGTGAGCAGGAGGCAGCAGGAGAAGATAGAAAAGTTCTCAAAATGAAGGTTTTTGCAAAACAACAAATATGCTTCCCTTGAAAGTCACAGACGTTGTTTTCATGTGAAAATAGCTCTCACACAGGGTCCTTGGTCTTGATGTAATCCTACAAGGTATTTTTAAACCAGGGTGGCTATTTCTACTATCAGAGTGTCTAACCTCAAATATCCACTAGAGCGCCAATATCTTGCTTATCTTTTAAGTCTGCTGCCCTGGCCTTCAATACCAGCCAGGATTTCTGAGTCTGTGTCTATGAGCAGGAGACTTTTCCTGACAGGAAGAATGGAGGAATAATGAAGTCTGTAGAGGAAAAGAAAGTCTGTGCGTTCAAAGCATGGTTTAGGCGACACCAGTGCATACAAAACCAGAGATGAAAGACAAGAAATTTGAAGACCATTTAGAAGACATAACTATGAAAAGGTGAAGAATTCTCTTCCTGTTCTCTGTTCTTTCGGTATGATTCAGACGATGTGGACTCTCACAAGGAGATGTTTTAGCTGTACCTCATAATATTTAAGTCCATCATTGTCTTCACATGGTTGAGAGCTGTGGGCATGAAGGGTTGTGGTACTTCACTTAAAAGCTACTTTGCAAAGTAGTTTGATGCCACAAACTATGAGGGAATGAAAAAGAAAAAGAGATCAGACCACAGCTGTGCACTTGGAAATTATTTCAGCCAATGCAATGATGTTCATTTACACGGATGGCACTAGGGTCCAGAAGATCTGGCAGGTAGAACAACTTGCTCAGTAAAGACCTTGCTGAAGGCAGTGAGAGAGGAGGAGACAGTGTGGCTACATGAGCTCTAAGAAGGCCCTTGGCAAGGCAGGCTGGAGAGCAGCCTTGAACATAAGTCCTGAAACCATTTCAGTTACAAAAGATGTCACCAAACTGACAGATAGCTGGCAACGCCTTTTCTCTTACACTGCAGAAGTCATCCTGGTTACGATTAGTACCCAAGAGCAACGTGTAAGTTAGGGGTGCAATTGCCCTAAGATGTACCCTACAATTAAGGAAGAAAAGGAAGAAACTCCCAAATCCGTCCCAGTCTCCTTCTGGAGTTGTGTCTCCCTTTCATGCACCTGCAGTTGTGAATCAGCTACCTCATTTGGCATCTAAACTTTAGTAGCACAAATTGGTTTGAAGGCTGTTCTTCAAGAAGGCAGAAGTCATCAGTGATGCAGCAGGAGATACAGATCCACAGAGGGATGAGTCAAAGCAAGAAAGGATACATAAGGCATAAAAGTGATGTGTCTGCAGCAAGGGCATGCTTCTGCTGATGCCATGTTTCCCAGTAGATCTCTTCTTTTTCAAGGTTTATGCAGTCCTCCCCAGCAATGTAGCCAACTGTCTTCCAGTGGACACTAGTGATGGAAATGCCATCTGCCACAACAGGCTTTTTCAGTTTCATCCATAACTCCAAAGACAGTCTATTTCAGCTGCCCAGCATATACATAGCAATAATCTATAAGCTGATGCCTTGCCTCCTTAGTGCAGATGGACCCCAGTGTGAGGTGTCCCTGCCCATGGGAGGGGGATGGAACTAGATGATCTCAAGATCCTTTCCAACCCTAACTATTCTATGATTCTGTGATTCTATGACCCAGTGTCTAGGTCTAGTGTATGGACCAAAGAGAGCACTCAGGGAATAATGCAGTGTCCCTAGATATTGTACAGGGTGCTGGGGATATCTAGCTAATGAATACATGGGGTGTGCATTGGTGAGCACACCTTCTTCCTTTTTGTTCATCTCCTGATGTCAGGAATAATGATGCATTTTCTGCACAACAGCACACATCTTTCAGACCAGAAAAGAAGACTGGTCTTCTATCCTAGGATCTGGAGAATGGCCACCAAGAAAAAGTAGAGGAGAGATGTTTCTGGTGCTGGAGTCTCTGAAGACAATGATAGCATGCCTTCTCTTTCTAAGAAAACTGGGGCATCACATTCTCTCTTTCATCTCAGAGCTTTGTGACATCTTTCTTGATTCCTGTAGTATTTCAAAATCTTTGAGGGATGTTTGGGATAGCTTAAAATTAATATGTTTTTATACTTCTCCCTAAGCGTCACTACGTCAGAAACAGGATCACAGGGCTGCATAGACCTGTCAATTCTTGTCTTCTTAACATGCTCATATTTATTTCTATACCAATATTTTCCACTGGATGAAAGAGCTTTTGGTTATTTTACTCTAACATTCACAGGCAACAAACATCTCTTCTTTCTGTCATTGGTTTGCAAGATTAAGGCACCTGACCTCTTTCCCTGTGCACTCAGAAAAAGTCTCCTTTTCCTTGAGCATCCTACTCTGTGAGACCTCTGCTTGGAGAGACAGAGGGATTCCTATGAGTGCACTAATGTTTCCAGAGGCATGCAATTACCAGGCATGAAACATTTCTGAAAAGTAATGTGTTTTAAGGCATCCTATAATTAGCATTTTTTATTTTTCCTTCTTAACAAACTGAGGCTACCTAATAAAATGATAGGTGCCCTAACAATGCTATTCCAAATGTTAAAATAAAATTTCAAGAAATAGGAAAGCTATCAGGTATTTTTCATGTTTTTAAAATCTAAAAGTTTCCAGTAAAAGCATTTCTATGAAATATGCAACCTTATGTCGCAAGAAAAAAACAACATCCGTAGTTTTGAGCATGCTTTAATTTAAGCTTATTTATACATGTATTGTTCAGTATCTCTAAGCAATATTTACCTCTCTTCATGCAGATATCAGGTTGCTTTTGGCAGTTTATGTGCAGTAGCAAACTCCTTAACACATTTGCAAATCTGATTAGTTTACTTCTGGTTGTTTATGGCAAGTTAGTATGTTTCTATAGCTAGCAATGATAGTAAAGCTCTCCCAAAACATGCCAGTTACAGATGCAAGCATTAGAAAGACTAGATAGTGTGTATCATCTTATAAATTTGTCCTTTGAGATAATGTAAAATGAGGCATAGTCAGTTAAGGTATTAATCGTGTATGTTTAAAGTCCCTGACAATGAAACTATTTTATGAAATAGCTTTTAAGGCAGTTATAAGAGCGTTTCGGTCTCCATTAACACCCACACATGCGTTTCATAAGCCTCCATTTCACTCTTGATAATTTTAGAACTGGATAGCTTTGTTATGAAGCCGAGAAAGCAACAAACTCCATGTTCCTCTTGTGCTGCCTGAAAAATGGGGGAAATCATCTCCCAAAGTGGGAGTCCCTTATACTAAAGAGAGCCATGGACAGCTGGGCTTCCACCCAGGTGATGCCTCTGTGTTTCTTAAGGAGCTGTCATCATTTTACAGGCTGCAGTCACTGCTGGGACCTCATGTGCACATTTTGCAAACATCCAACAGCACAGAAATGATCTGCTGATGACAGAAGTGTGACTGGGTGCAAAACTGTGTGCCAAAAGCTGCACCACATCTGTCCACATTCATCAGGAGGGGTGACTATATGTATGTCATATAGCTATATATGTACATAGTCGCATCTGCTGAGCGCATCCATAGGTATGGAGCTTTAGCGAGGCTGGGAGGCAGTGATGATCTGAAAGGCTGTGGGGAAATGCAGAGCACCCTTAGAGGGCATCCTGTGGCTACAGTAGATACTGCAAATGCCTTCCCTTCTTTCTCAGCATTGCTTACTCTAGCAAAGCTGCTCTGCTGCCAATACTGTTTCCCCTGTTTAAGTCTCTAGAGCTGGAATGCTGTAGGTAAGTGAGTGCCCACCTCCCAGTGGAGCTTGAGCAGGAACTGGACCATCAAACTTCTCTCCCTCCCTTTCCCCGTTTCTCTCCCCCTTTCCCTTTGCTCTTACAGCTCATTAACTCAGCCAGCATAATGTGTTTGAATACACTGATTTCAAGCTTGATCCCAGCAAGTTCTCACAGAGGCTGAAGAGCAGTTGCTGATCTGAACAGATATTACCTGTTATATGTAATAGATTGCAGCTGGTTGATTAAAAGGAGTATAAACTAAGAGCCAGCAAATCCTCCCCTATCTTCTCCTCTCATAACCCCCTGCTTTTGAGCAATAAGAGGCAAATGGCTTGTGCCACTCAATGAGTATAAGGCACCAAGATGGGTAGTAAGAATATGCACAGTTGTACGAGATAAGATAAGCTTAGACATGCCAGTGCCCAGAGAGAGCTGTGGGCAGAACTGTTCACTGTGCGGTTTCATTCACTTGTAGCTCAAGCAAATGCTGCTACAGCAAGAGCTGGTGGTGCTGGAGCAGCATAGCTGTGGAGAGGTGACCCTGCACATCACGGTCAGTCCCCCAGACACCCCTCTGCTCCCTTCCTGGCCATTGTAAGGAGAGCCATCTTGAGAAACTATCATGCACCTTTTTAATTTTGACAAAGTATTTCTTCTCTACGCCCGCATTCATCTCAAGGTTTTCAGTGAAAAAACAGCAGGCTAACCTCTTCAGGGTAATGTCACCCAGCAGTGCCAGAACTGCTGGGCAAACACAGCAGCTGAGGTTTTTTAGTTTGTGGTTAGGGAGTGCTTGAAGGCCTATGTTGACCACAGCCTGATGTTTTTCTCCACAGCAGCATGAGATCCCAGTGCCATAAGATACTTTGGCATAACCACAGCACTGGGGAACAATCACATCTCTAGAGCACCAGCTAGCACAAAACCTGTCCCCAGGAAAAGCAGAAGTGTTTCTGGTTACTGCCACTTCTGCTGGTTTTGGAGCCAGATTTGTTGCCAGCCAAATCTGTTGAAGATGGCACAAGAGGGATGGGTGAGGAGGGGGGTGGAAGGAGAGTACAGAAAAGCAGGGTGGGAATCAGGTGTAGGAACTCAACAGAGCAGATAAATTAACATCGTGCCTCCTGTGAAGAGTCTCCCCATGTCGCTTTCAAAGCCTGGAGAAAATGGGTGTTTCTGGGCTACTGCCCGGCCAAGAAAGGAATGGAGGATGGCCAGCTCTGAAGGAAGCACCGCAGTGCCAGCGGCTGCCTCTGAGCAGAGGAAGCCTATATCGTGATGGCCCATGCTCTGCCCTCTTGTACGTAATTATTTAGATTATTCATTTCCTAACGTTTGCTTTAGAGCAACAGATAGATGCTCCACATGATATTTACTTGCATTTTGCCTTGGTGCCAAGTTCTGTTATCGTGTATTCTCTGTGTTGAAATGTAATAGGGGACACCACCTGCTTGCTGAGGCTTTCTCTCTCAGAGCACAAGACAGACAAAAGACAGACTGTTTTCTTCAGTTTTACACATGGGAGGATGAGTGAAATGTAGAGGTGCACTTCAGCAACTCTTGAGCACATCTGCTGTACAGCAGCATGTGCTTAAGGGATTTGCTAAATCAGGACCTTCAGATGGGGCCAAAACCTTTCAGGAAAAAGGCTCCAGTGGCAGCTATTAGATGGGGGGTGGCCAAGTCCAAATTTGGTGTCTTAATTATAGGAAAGCATTTTAATTATTAATGCATTCTTCCAAGTCATACATATAACTTCTCCACAAGTAATCTGGGAAATCAAGAAAACAATTTTCAAAGCTCCCAAGATGCAAGGGGACAATAACAGGAAACAATTATTTTTTCCATTAAATGGTAAAAATGAAAAGAAGGGTGCCACTTCTCTGGAAAGTCACATTGGATCTCCTTCTCCCCTGAGGCTTTTCTAGGAAATCAGATTGGGCTTCCCTTTGAAGAGAACAATGTCACTGAATTTCAAGCCATTCATTTGCAGAGCCCAAAGACAAATATTTTCCTGAACTTTGACTACCTGATTCAGGAAAAAAAAATGTTTATAAACAGCCACTGATGTTATTGATGACATACTTGCCTGAAATCTCAAAGGCTTATCAGGATTCAGGGACTTCTGAAGGAGGGAATGTAAATGTCTGCTATGCGTGTAAGTGAGCAATTTCCTGTAAATCAATGTACCTTACTTTAGACCTCAGCTTAATAGCAAACCTACCCTCCAAAACAAATGACACAATCATTGCTTTATCCCTACATGAACGCTGCCCCATACCATTTTGCTATTTTTTCTTTTTTCTTTTAGCAGAAATTTTGCACTCATCATAAGCTTCAATTATAGTAAATGAGTGCTATAAATCTGGAATACCTGAATGTATAATCAGCAAAGGCTGATTTCTTGGATGTTTTTATTAAGAGGATGTACCTTAATAAATAGATAACTGCAGCATAGCAAAGTGGGGACTGGCTTTTTATGGTTTGAAGACTGCCTATTCTGATCATTTAAGAGACCAGAAAAGTAAAACGGAACAAACACACTGGTTCAAAGTATAAGTAAAGAAAACAACCCCATTCCTTTTTGGCCCTCAGACCGCAGAAGGCAGATGGGTAGAGTTCTTGTATTCTGGATTTCTGGTATTAGCAATATTTTCATAGTTGGCTCCCCCAAGCCGAAGTAAACAGGCAATGTCATGAAGTCACTGGAGCCCAGCCGATTTATTGGACCCAAGAATGCCCTTCTCTATTTTTCAGAGCTTCCATTTGGAACGCGCGCTGTTCAACCAAGAGCAGAAGTTAAGCAACAGATTGAAGTAGCCCTCACACTGCTGATGAGTCTGGTCCAAAGCTCCATCTTGCACCTTACTTCCAAGCCAGTACCAGGGTCTAATGCATATAACCTGTCTTAGAGAGCAGACCTGTTTTGCTATTTCCCTACCACAAGGTCAGTGAAAGGCAGTATGTCTGTCTCTTGCAGGGCTCAGAGGGTCCCCTCCTGAATTGCCAGGAAGAGGGAGTCTCCAAAGCCACGGCTCAGCATGAGGTTTGCTTTTATACTGAACCCAAGGAAAACAAACAGCTCAGCCTGGCTCCCCCATGGGCATTGACATGCCATGGGGTTGCTTGGGAGGCTGACCCTTGGGCCCTGCTCCCTGTCACATGTGCCTAATGGTGCAGGTAAATATGTGCTGCTGTGCTCTTTGGACAGGTGCTGTTTGCCAACCTTTGGAAGAGATAGAAGCTCTTGTTTCACAACTGAAGGTGGGGAAAATAGAAGCATGTGGGAGTTGGCCCTATCTAAGTACACACATTTCTATTGCTGAATGAGACATATAGATTGCTAAGTTCTCAGGTACCCATTTCCATCAGTAATATAAGTTTACAGTCACACTGAGCAAAAGACAACTCCCTGCCCCCCAAAAAGCAGTTAGGGCTTAAGATCACTTTGAAATCCATTAATTTTTAAATATCTTCTCAAATTCAGAAGGGTTGCTCAGAGAGAGGGAGGGGATATCCTGGACCATCTCCTGCATCTAAGGCACTAACCAGGGACAGCAGAAGCTAAAAAAGACTTCCCTGAGCAGTGTCATGCATGATACCTATTCACCGGCACCACTTCCCATGTGGATTCTCTGATGTCCAGATAACAATGAGCTTACTCCTTCATGATAATTTGCACTCAAAAGCAAACAATTAAATTACTGGGTTCACCCTGGACAGATACACACATGCAAACTTCCTAAGATTACCTCAGGAAACAAGATTAATTCATCTGCTAGAGCAGGAGATGGTACAGCAGCTATTCCTAGCTCTGCAAATGTATAAAATCAGAAGTGCTTACTGAAAACCTAGCAATGCGTATGCCATTAGCTACAAGGTATATCCCTGTTATGTATCTTCAGCCGTACAAAAGACAGGATTCACCTTCTCATCTCTGTGATGAATGCAGATACATAGCACAGCTACTCACTTCATGATGCCATTGAGATCAAAGGTGGAATCTCCCTGCACTTCAGTGGAGTAGTCAAGTGCATGTTGAGCTCCTGCCCAGCCATGCAATGTCAAAGCATGAAGGCATCAGCGTGGATGGAAAAATCCACGCACATGCTCCCCTCATCTAAACTCTTTTCCCTGTGAACTTCATGCAGGATTGATGCAGGATAACCATCTCCTGGAGAATAGCTGTGTGTTTGTGCATGGTGTGGTCACCATCACTTTAGAGGCATTGGATTGCCCTGCTGTGCTGCCCTTGTACTGGGAGAGCTGGACCTGCAGCACCATGCTTCAGATTCCAGTCTTTCCACCAGATATCTCGTTTTGTGCCATTAACAAAGGAAATGTTGTCTTAGTGAAAACCGGGAGCCTTTCCCTAGCAATCCTGGCTGGGATGAGGAGTCCACTGTGCCATAAGATGCCCATGGTCTGTGAAAGCTGCTTTTATTGTCATTGCTTAGCAAACTTGGCCATGATTTTGCATGTCTCTATTGAACTTGAACTACCTTAAGACGTCCTATGGAAAGTCTGAAAAGGTACTTTTTACAAGGGTATGTAGTGTTAGGACAAGAAGGAATGGCTTTAAACTGAAAGAGGGTAGTTTTACATTAGATATTAGGAAGAAATTCTTCACTGTGAGGCTGCCCAGAGAAGCTGTAGCTGCCCCATCCCTGGCAGTGTTCAAGGCCAGGTTGGACGGGGTTTGGAGCAACCTGGTTTAGTGGAAGGTGTCCCTGCCCATGGCAGGGGATTGGAACTGGATGAGCTTTAAGTTCCCTCCCAACCCAAACCATTCTGTGATTATATGATACTATGAACTTTGCCATTTCCAGGGGACAGCTGCAGCGTGCTGTGCAGGCACAAGGATGCAGGTGGACCAAAGCACTTCTCCTGACTGCACACTGCCAACTGAGCACTGTTGGTTGAGTAGCCCTGGAGCCTGGGGAAGTCCAATGCACTGGCAGGAAAGCATGCTTGAATCTAAGAAGCAATACTCATGGCCTGCAACTCCTTTGTGAAGGCTCAATGAACGGCTGAGGTCAGTCATAAAGTATGCTGAAAGAACTAGGAATTCATTCCACTGCTGCAAACTTGTTGAGGAGGATTTTCTCTATAATATCTGAATTGTGCTTTATAATAAGGAACTAATTACCTTAAATGAAGTCTCAATGTAACTAGTGCAATAGGTGTAATGTATAACCATCAGTCTTATTGACAGTACAGCAAGTAATTGGCTACTTTGCTTCAATCTTCACCTCATCTCACCTCAGTGTACAATCGCTTTGCTGCTCTTTCTCAAAATTCCCTTCTGTGCCAAGTAAACAGAGGTGCAATCTTTTCCATTAATTTTTAGAGGTTTTGGAGCAAGCCCTGCACATGTGGGAATTATGGCTGCAGTGTGGTGGTGGTGCCTGCTGTCTCCTCTGGAAGCTCTCCTTTACAGAGCTCATCACACGCCAGTTCATATGCCAGAAATGCACTTAACTAGCTCCTTGTAAACGTACCTGAGATGTGCTTCCAGCAGGACGATGTTTTTTGTGAAGCAGTATTCACTGAAAAACCTTATGCTTTTAGCAGATGCAGACCACTGTGTCTGACCCAGAAAAGCTAACTAAGGTCAGGTCAAACCATTCATCTCAACCAGTTCATGAAAGTATTTCAGCAACCCTGTGTTTGGGACCATTTGGTGAAATGAAGAAATGGGTGCATTTCTGATAGTTATAGGAAGCTGGTGTTTCCTTTTCCACTCATATTCCAGGATGCCTTTGGATTTTTCAGGTTTACCACTTCCTTCCTCCTGGAAAAACTGGAACATGCCTTAGCTGTCTCCTTGAGCAGTATGCCAGTCACCAGCTGGGGACTACATTCTGTGGCTGATCCTGGTGCCTGTTCCTGGAGTAATTTACTTCTTATATAACATTTCAGTAATCACTAAAGCAGAGCCTGGGCCCCAGTTGCCAGTTTATTGTTCCTATGGCTTTTCTGTCCTTGTCTGTCAGTTAATGTTTAAATATTGAACAACTATTCTTTGTTGAGAAATATTTACGTGGGAGAGGTATCTTCTGAGATGGCTGAGACTGCAAGACAGATGGATGAGGTGAATTTAAAGGAGAGGGGAATTCAGATTGAATCAGGACGAGAAAGTTGGGGCTGTTGAGCCTGGAGAAGAGAAGGCTGCGTGGAGACCTCATAGCAGCCTTCCACTATCTGAAGGGGGCCTATAGGGATGCTGGGGAAGGACTCTTCATTAGGGACTGTAGTGACAGGACAAGGGGTAACAGGTTAAAACTAAAACAGAGAAGTTTTAGATTGGATATGAGGAAGAAATTCTTTACTGTAAGGGTGGTGAGGCACTGGAATGGGCTGCTCAAGGAAGTTGTGAATGCTCCATCCCT
>JBCJKH010053590.1:6443-19567 GCA_039877255.1 Loriculus beryllinus
TTTTACTGCCTGGTGGAAGTGAGACCTTCAGGCAGCTCTCTGGGACCACCTTCTTTCTTCATAATTCCTAGGACCACTACTGGGCATTATTTGTAAAGTGAGGTATTTACAAGTAGTTTGAAACTAACTCTGGTGCACTTCCATTTACGTGTGTTAGGGCTTTTCTTTGGCTACAGCTGGAATATGCATTTATAAAGGTAAACATCAGGATAAAAGAAAAGCTTGCAATATTAGCATGGTAAAAATGGACAAATGGGCAACTTTTATGTTCCTGGATGTGTAGCACTCATGTCACCAAGGAACACTCTTCTCTTGTAAATACTTCAATGTTCATTGCATTATCTTTATTTATGCTGAAGCCCTGAGGCACGCAGACATCACTGCCTACTCCACACATCCCTATGGATGCAGGATGCAGTCTTGTATACAAATTTTATTGTCAGGCAACTCCATACATTTTAAAACCTTTGTTTGTATGATCTTCTTGCTTCCCATGCTATGCACTACAGATGTTATGGGTTCATGTTAAGTGAGATGTAATCAGTTAGGGTAAATTAGTAAAGGGTGAAAAAGCAGCAGGAAGTATTTTTAAATTAGCAACAAGTCTTACACACACTTTGACATTTAATTTACACTATAATTGAAGTCATGAGTGAAAATAGCATGATTACCTGCCCACTTTTTAAATCTTGTATGTACTGAAAACTCTCCTCTGCACATACATTAGGATTTGATTTCAAGTAGTGACATTGGAGAATGGGAATCGGTCTTGTATCTAATGGTTTCAGGATCCTTCCTGATGACCTGCTTAAGACCTCTCAAATAACCTGAGTTCACAAACACTTGAGAAAAACTCCATACATTCTCCAAGATACCATTTGCTTCATAATACTATATACTTGTAAAAGAATGCTCTGCTCATAATTGTAATGTGTCTGATTAAGCACCTAAAGAGCCCAATTTCAGTTAAGTATGGAGATGCATCTCAGCAAAATGAAATTAGAACCTTTCTCTTATTAATGATAATACTTTGAAAGCTTTAAGGATATTATAGTGGGCATCTGACTCAACCCTCTAATAAGCTCAGTAATCACATTACAGAAATGTGTAACATAAACCCAAAATTCGCACCTCTTCTCCTTATATAATGGAGCAGAAATTATTTGCCTCTATGACAGACAGCTCATCATAAGTCATGAATAACAACACTAATGCATCCTACCATGGAAATACATTTCCCCCCACACTGGAGAGATTTAAACCACTCATCATCACGAACAATTCTTCACCCTCCCATCCAATCCAATCTGTTTGCAGCGCAGCCGAGCATCGTGAGGCAAAACATGTCACAGCTTATGGCTGTGTTGTGAAACTGCAAATGTGCAGGGAAATCATCATTCCTGTCAAGTTACCGGGAAGAGTTTTCCCAGCGAAGCCAAGCTCAGCCCTGCGTGCTCCCCCTCGCGCACCCCACGCACAGCAGGGGCTGCACTGTCCACGGTACCAGTGACGGACAGGGACCGGGCGTGCTGGACATGGCAGCGGCACGAGCAGGAGCAGCTGGGAAGCATGAACACATCAGGACTAATGTGACATCATGTCAATAAAAAAGAAGCAGAATTCCTCATCCAGCCACCGGCACCTTAGGCTCCTTGTGGTACCCTAAAACTACACACAAGTGCTGCACAGGCACTGCATCAGATCACCTGATATGAGCAAAACAGACCTAATCAGGGCAAATTTAAAGCAACCAAACATACTAATGTTACACTGTGCAATGCATAATGGAGCCATGAGACACAAACACTTTATGTATGCATTTAGCAACAAATGCATTCGATCCCTACTCTGTTCTCGGCAGAGATTCCAACAACACTCTGCGCAGCTGAAACAGCCTCTCTGCTCAGTTGTGTCTTTAAAACTACTGTGCAAAGCAGCATACAGATGATTTAAACTGAATAAACTCTTCCCAAAACAAAGAATACAAAAGCAAACATGTAAATTGCAAGGATCCAAAGTACAGACAATACATGGTAATAAATGATCATACCTTTCATCCAATCCACTACTTGCTTGGGCGTCCACTTGCTAATAGGTTCCATAACGAGAGCCATCATCAGATCACTTTATCATTCACACCAAAATCAGAAAAAGAAGAGAAAAAATGTATCAAAGCATGGCTAGGCTAAGAGAGCTGTAGGATTTTACAGTGCAGTTCAAAGAGAAGATGATGCTTTGTCCCTCCAGGTTTCTCCTGCACTGATTCAGTAATGTATAAAATTACACTGCTTGATCAGCGCTGGCACCTCCCCCACTGCACACAGCCTGCAACACACTGGAGCACAGAGCCAGGAAATGGTGCAGTACGTATAGACTTACTTACCAAAGCCTCTACCCAGTGATCTACTTATTAGACTGGCACAAATATAAAATGATATTACACAGAGAGCAATTCAAGCTGGAGCTATTCCAGACACTGAGTTTTAAGGAGCTTTTTTCCAACAAGCTCTGGGATCTTCATCAGGGAAAATATCATTACTGTAACTTGATAGCAGATTGTCTTGCCTTCATTGTGAGTATGCTGTCACTCAGTTTCAAGTGAAAAGATAAATATCAAAATATCACTTGGCATCTGGCAAAATGCTGAGCATCTCCATCTCGACAATAAAAAATGTTGCTGGAGTCTTATACTACATAATCATGTAATTCAGAACGTCAAACACAGTATGAAAAGTCTTACCCAAGAAAAAAACTATTGGAAGAAAACTCTTTTTTCTGGCCACATTCAGAGCCAATATATTTTCTCCTATGAGCTGCTCATTTTATAGTGAAAGAATGACAGCATGGAAGAGTCAATTTTTACTACTACAGCACTTTAACACAGACAAGTATAGCAAGTATTTGAATTCAAAGCAGTGGGACTATTAGCCAACCTCTCTTTTTTTAGGGAGGAAAAAAATGTTTAAATATTCCTAATACTGAAGTTTACTACCCTTCCATGAGATGAAGGTGAAACATTGCAATGAGATGTACCAAACAGCCCATTTTGGACCCATTTGTGACTCTTTGCACTTCATGCAGCACAAGTTCTGCATCATGTCACTGAATAAATGCATGCTTTCTGTATGGTCCATTGTCTGAGATAGGCATCTCCACTATTTTATCTTCGGGGGAGAAACTCATATTCCAGGAAAAAAAGGCAGAACAAGGCAGTTCCACCTCCCTTTTTGGTAATCTTTCATCTGTTCATCCTGCACTGCTCCAAGTTCCACGAGCACATCAGGGTAAGAAGATGATATCATTACCATGTCTGCCTCATTTATGCAGGCTGAGATCTCTCCTCTCTCTCACATATGGAGGAACATAAAATACAAATGCAAGATTCATGCTATACTGTTTCAGGTTTCTTTATATAAATAAGGATGCAGACAGGCATTCTCCCCCCCAAAATGTCTCCAAAGAGATGTACCACTCTAAGTTCTGTGGTGCACTCTATCCTTTCTTATTTTTCTTTTGCTGTGGGAAGTAGTATGATTAGATTCTATGATGTATTTTGAGTGCTCAGAGCACAGATCTCCTTTATAAAAGGACTCACATCAATTCTCCTTAGAAAGAGCATGTCTGTTTCCTGTATGAGTTTTGGGAGACCACTTTCAGTAGCTTTAGTTCTGCTTAAATAGCTGTTTACAGTGGACATAATAATGACAAAGATTTCAAATGCACAATGCTTCTTTCTTTATACAATAGTGGGCTAGAACTGAGATATGCAGAATACATATTTCTGTTAGCTTGGAGATTGGAAACACAAGCTGTTTGTCTGGGGGCCAGGCTTTCTTAAATTCTTTTTCACCCAATGATCACTCCTCGTAAGTTCAAGTTCAAGACAAGCATGGAATAATTTGAGGCAAGCTGTGTTTTGTATGAATTTAATATTTGGACACAATTACATGAAATAATCTTCATTCCTGATTGCTTGGATTATTTCCCTAATGCCTGCAATTTGACAGTTGTTCTGTCACTGCCCTTTTGTCTCACATTTTCTACCCATGTTTGACTGGACAGACTTTTATATGTGCATATTGACATATATTTGAAAGAGGATGGAGTCTGAATTCAAACCCATCAGTGCCGATGGTTGTGTGGAAGTATGCCCCCAGTGTCAGTGGGCATACTTCCATTTATGTTAATTGCACGTGGATGACAAGAGGCCCAAACCCATTATTTTGGAGTCAGTCCTTCCATTTTCAGGGTAAGAACTTCTAAAAACTTTTTCATGTCCTGCTCCTGAGGCTCCTCACCACAAAGATGGTTTGTGTTTTCATTTATTACTGCTATGCACCAACATGCTTCAGCAGTGACATGTATCTGAAAGATCTTAACTACCAGATGATCTCCTTTTCTTTGTTATTGCTAGTCACTGCTTTGTCTGTATTTGGGGATTCTACAGCCACATGGACAACTACCTACTTTTCTTTCTACTTCTTGGAATAAAATATTTAAAGTTGTTAAAAACTCTATTTTAAAGAAACTCTGTTGTTTCTTTCCTTCCTGAGCAGATGCTTCCTTCAGCTTCGTTATCGTTGCATAGTTCGGTGCATATAGCCACAGCTTGTCACGAATCATTCTAAACCCAGGCAAATGTTCCTTTAACTTGCCTCATTGGTATGCTCATCGTGGCAGTCCATGGACAGTTGTACCTGGGCATTTCCTCTGCTTCTTGCTTTGTTAGTTCAAGAAAGATTACTTTCTCATACCCTGTCATATGAGAATGTCACAGAAACATGTCTAGATCAGAAAAGCAGCCTGTGACGGGCCACAGATCTGAGTAACGGATACAGTGGAGAAATAGCTAAGGCCAAATGGAGTCAAGATGTGCTCAGACTATTTCCATAACAGTTCAAGTCAGTTCATAGCAGTTTTTAATATAGGTTGTCCACTATGCCAGCTGAGGTAATGACTCTGAAATGAGTAATCATGGACTAAGACACCAATTGCACTGAGGTATCATCCTTATTTCTGACACGGGTCTAAACTATGCTAGAGTTCAATCACTGACCTTATAGTTATCGTCATCTCCAGGTCGCTGTAGTAAAACCAAGTTTGAAAAGTCACTAAACAAGAAACTTTTTTTAAAAAAATAAGCAAAACTGTGTAATCCCTAAAGCTACTCCATGTGGTTTTCTGTCCATTTATTGCAAGGCTTCTGCCTAGATCTATCCCCCAATCTACCTAGCACTGCTTCCTAATACCAACATAAAAGAAACAATGCGTTCCCATGACTCTGTTTTCCTTCCAGGCTGAATATAGCAAATCAAGAGAAAAAAAGATCAAGGAACATCTTTCTCACTATTATTCTATCTAGGTCATGTAAATGAGAAATACTTTCTGACTGAAGGCTGCATAAGCATAGGAGCAAAGTAAGGCATTTGAAACAGAGAAAGGAAACAGACCCTTCACTATATGATGCAACGTTGTTGTCAAAGGCCTATATGAAATAATCTGGTGATACCAAGCCATAATCTCTGCTATCATCTTTGACAGCAAAGGCATAAGGCTGAGCATAATGGTGGGAATGTTCTGAGTCTCTCCTTCATAGCAATAATGCTGGTAGTTCTTGAGTTTTTGAGCACTGCCTGGTATCTCTGGGATTATTAATGAAATCATCATTCTCTGCATTTTCATGGTCACTGGGGGCAGCAGTTAAACGTTCTTGGGTATTTCATGGCCAGCGATAACTTTGCTGTTGATGGACGTGCTCAAACCTGGTTACACAGTATAACACTGAGAGCAATCATATATTTCTTGCATTTTTAATTTGATAACAATTATTCTCATATTCTTTGATGAAGAAATAGCCTGCATGTTCTGAAATAAGTGCTTTATAAGCAGATTAGTTTAAGAAAATTTTGACATTGCGTTCAATAGCCATTATGGAAAACATAAGCATGCAGTTTCAGATTAATTAAGTCATGAATGCCCTGAAAAAGTGGTATGTAATGTTATATCTTAGGATAGCTATAATTTATATTATTAATGAAAATATAAGCAAAATCTCTATGGAAATGCCCACTGAACTCTTGATTATAATGAAATTTTGTTGTCATGTAACATTCACCTATTATACAGCCATTTGGTGTGGAAAAGCACATTTTTGAAGAACAGAAGGCATTAGTGTGGTCAGTTCTGTTCTAAGCTGGATCCTGCCTGGTGCTGCTTTCATGCCATCTTTTCTTTGCATCATAACTCTCAGGACTTGTGTTTCAAAGACGCAGGGCAAAATATTGCCTTTGGTGAATTTGTATGACAGCAATAAAGCTTGTGCTCTGAGGAACAAAGACCTGGCTCACAGTGGTGATTGGCTATTTAATGATAAACCTCTGCCTTAATTTACCCCGTGTTTACAAACTGAAAGGTTGGGTTTTGACTGTCCTCACCTAAGTCTGGAAGAGTTGGAGGAAGCTTCCTGTGCTTTGAGAATCCCCTGCAAGGGCTGTAAAGAAGGGTAAGACCACCGCCAACAAGGGTTAACAGTAATGTGCTGCATGATAGGTCTGTCCTACTGCTTTTGAAATAGGTTGGATATACGAAGTGAGCATATGTTGGAGAAGATACAACAGCAGCTGGTGCTGGGAGGTATTTAACCCTGTGGAGGCATTAGCTCTTATTCCCCTTTCTCCGAGCATCTCGACTCCAACAGAGCGCAAGGGGTGGCCAGTGGAGGCCATTGCCCGCACCCAGCCAGCCAGCAGACCCAGTGCTGGTGTTACACGTTCTGGAGTGCCATCTACTGGCACCACACTCATCTGTGCAAGCCAGGAACCTGCCAGGAGCGAGCACAAAGCCGTGCAAAACACCCATCGCCTTCCCTTTTGTAGGCTGTCAGTCGTTTGTTTCACTGCAAGATTCGTCTCTATTGACTAGGCTGCAACGATAGCTGGAAGCATCCCCCTGGGATTTCACCCGCGTCGACTCTCAGCAAGGTGAAATTCATGAAGATTTGGAACTTTGAAAGCAGGAACATTTTGGCTTAAAAAAAATAGGAAGCAAACAGTTCGGTTTGACTGCTGATTTTATTGTTACAACATTTTCTAGTACCTTTTTTCATAGAAGCCCACTGTAGCATCTGCAGTTCAGTCACAGATATTGCATTCATACGCCAGTTTTACATGGAGCTTCATTAGAAATCTATATTTTTCACGCTCCATTAGGTGATATAACTGTTTTATTAATGTGTGTTGGTGATAATATATGATACTTTACACTAATTTGGTGTTAAAACACCCTTATCAAACAGTTTGGAAATCAGGGCTAGATAGCAAAAAATGCAAGAAATACTCAGTTTTTAGGATTAGAGAGAAATTATGTCATAATCACTTACTAAAAAGTATGTCTTGACATTGCTGAGATGGTGGTTTTTCTTAGCATATTTTAGTGTTCACAAAAGCTCCTACCTTGACACCTCTTGTGACTGAAGTCCTCTATTCAGCCACAAAACATGTATAGTACAGACAAGGGAGGTGCAAATTTCATCCTGTCTTGCCATCATTTTTATCATGATATTTCTCTCCTCCTCCATCCCCCCCACAATTGCCCTTGAAGTATGTTACAATTCCTTGACATCAGCAGTAGTTTATGTAGGATGAATTCTCCAGATTACATATCCCTGGGAAAAAACAATCACTTTTTGCAGCCATATTCAGAGTTTAAAATGCACAATAAGTGTATTACTAACAAAGATATCTAAAGCCATACCAAAAAATTAACATGAAGAATACAGTTCTTCTCTAATATAAATCCATCGACTTCAGAAAAGAAATTGTGAAGCTACAGCTGGAGCAATTTATTCACACAGAAGATGAACTCTGTGTTGCTTTGACTAGGACTGCAAATGTTTTTCTGAGCAGAGAATACCAAGATGGTTTTGTATTAAAGGATGGTCTGTTTTTAGTCTGCTTGCTAATATTGTCAACATGTTTATAGTCTTCTAAACAGCTCCAAATAACAGGGCACACTCAATTCTGTGAATCACTGGGACAGTCTTTGAAGCATAGATACAAGAAGAAAGCATCTTGAAGAAGCGCCTGTCAAATATGCGTCTACCTTGCCAAGGAAAAGGATTCTTTCATACACAGACTTGTGCCACCAGAGCTAATCACAGCTCCCTCCCAGCACAAGAGTAAACATCATGAGGATACAGATATTTGGGCAAACCTTCACTCTGAGCTGATGGAAAAGAGAGGATTAGTAATACAGATGCCTCATCTGCATAATTTATCTCCTCAGTTTGCCATCATCAGTTTGGTAAACGAGGAAAAGCAGCAGAAAGATCCTTTGTTATCATTTTTCTACACAGAATTCCTCTAGGAATTCCTACAAAATTCTGATCAATTCAGAACTGACTGGCTAGTGTAACTAAACTAAGGAGGAACAGGAAAACATCTTGGAGCAAGTCTGTCTGAGTCTCATGCACAACTTGCTACCTTCTGAGGGGATCTTGGTGCATTGGGCTGATGATTCTGTGCTCAAAAATGGATTCACCCTCAGTTTCCCAAAACATGGGGCTTATAGAAGCAACAGTCACAGGGTCAACGTGGGGATTTCTGAAAGCAAAAGTGGACAATCTCCTTCTAAAATATGTTCCAGCTCATCAGAAACTGTCAGTGTGATGCCAAAATCATTCCATGTGGATCAGTGGTCTGTATTACGTAGGTATTTTGTAGATCAGACTACATTTTCATAACTCTTCTTTTTTGGCCCTCAAATCTTTGCATTTATGAGTTTAAAAATTTAAGTGGCTCTTAACTCTAGATTCTCTTAAGAAAATATTAGAAAGAGTATTTTAACAAAATGTAAGAACTATTATTACTATGGTACATTTAATTTCCTGTCAGTACATCCATATTCATTTGTATACAATATAATTTCTATTTGCCTTTCCCCTTCTTCTAGCAAATAAATGGAAAATATTCAGTTGATAAAAACATTCAAAGTGTTCAATATACTTCCTCGGCAAGAAGCATATAACCACTTACAAGCGATAAACCATCTGCTTCTCACTACATGAAGTAAACCATATTACTTTGGAAAGAAACAGTAATAATGGGAACCCTGACAACAGTAATAAAACTTCCAAACTGTTGATAGCAGATTCCCTTGCTATTCATTATTTGCTGGCTGGAAAGTAAGCTTTGAAACAAAATTGCCTGTTGATTTCCTAATGTTTTCAGGGAACTTGATCTGTATATTCCATGTAAGATTTATTATTTAAAGAAAGCAGTCCAGCAGCATTACAAATGGGATTGTTTTGCTACTGAAAGACACTCACTCTGGTGGTAAAGGAAATAAAAGTTCAAGTTCAAGCGTACAGGAGAGTACTGGGATGTGATCTAGGCAATGATATGGAGAAGCATTCCACTGTGAAGAAACATTTTGTTCTTCTGCATCTTCTCCATCATCCCATGATGAAGTTTGCCTTGCAGAAATATTTGAACATGGGCTTAAATATTAAAAGAGTCATTTTGCCTTGCAGAGATATCTGATGGGGTCACTCAGGATGTGCTGGCAAGGAGAATGTCAGATTCATGAAACAATTATTGTTACGCCATCTTCATTTTTCTGCATGATTCTTGGTCCAAGCTTGTCATTCATGTTGCCAAGTGACTGGTGACAGGCAAAGCTTTTCTTGGAGGCATTTGCAAGATGCCTTTATCTTAGCATCTCTGCAAAGCCCTGCTATTATTAGGTCTTCCTAATGCCTTGGTTAAAACCTCAGAGATTATGCTCCTCCTTTATACTCCAATAACCTCTTCATTCATGATGTTTAGTTAGACTAAATATTTGCCTGGAGGACTGGCTCTGCAGTGACTACAGAGATAGTCTCAGTGCGTGACTAGAGCCAGATTTTTTGTTGCCTTAATATTGTGAACAGAAAGAGAGATATAATCTGAAAGCCAGAAAAAGAAAATCTATATAGGTCTCTAAGACTTGCCAGACTAACCTAACATCAAAACATTTGCTGCAGCCTTTGCTGTGTTTACTTTAGAGAATTTAATATGTGAAGCTTCCTATACTGCCCTTGATAAATTTATGAATGACTGGTGGATGAAACATTGGGTTTAAATGCAGAGCTGGGAGGTTTTGATTCTCTGTGTAGTAATACACTGACACAAGGAAAACAGTAATACAAAAGAAGGATGCAGAATAAAAGGGTCTCTTCCCTTCAGCCTGTCTCCCCAAATTAACTTGCTTTCACATTCCAATAGACCAAAAAGATGATGGTGATATGTCCTGTCATGTTTTCCACTATATCCCAGCAGCATGCTCTTTGCTCTTAACCAGGAGCCTTTGCATTAGCAACCAGCTTTTCTCCTGCAATTAATTTGTCAGGACTTTTCCTTAGCTTTTTCTGTTCCACACAGCCCTGCTCTCCCTTACATGTATTGGTAGCTTTATTTTTAAAGAGCTTGGGATGCAAACAACATCATGTTTTCCTTTTCTCTTAAAAGTGTCCTTGGAAACCTGACACCATTTTAGATGGTGACAATACCTGCTCTGATCAAGCAGAGGTAGGTATAAAGTAATTTCCAAGAACTGGAAAGCTCTGTAGCTGTGTTTCAAAATCAGCTTTCATTTCCCTCTGCCTCTCCTGCAGCCACAGTTTGCATGAGCTCAGCTCCAAAATTAAGACCTGCCATCCGGAAGCCTTGTTTATAGCAATAGCTGTCAGAAACCCCCTGCCATCCGCAGCTCCTGCTCGCCTTCCTCCCCCTGACCCGCAGCATTTCCTTCCTTCTGCTGGGTGTCTCGACAGCTCTGCAGCCAGACATAGTCCTTTTGTTCCCTGTGAGAGAAGGACAGACTCAACAGTAAGTTCTTCAGCCAACAAAGACCATCCACAGCCCTGCCACTAAAATCTGGGCATAGTTTTTTCATCTCTCCTTGCTTCAGCGGTCTCCAACAGTTACAGCAATTCTTTAAATGCTCTCTAATTTCTGAGGACACATACTGAGTGTTTCCTTAGGACCTGTGTCCTCCAAGGCCTTACAACAGCTAGCATTTTTAGCTCTTCTTTTAATGGGGAATGTTTTGCCTATCAGAATAATTAGAAATGCTAATGGCTGCAAATATCAAAATACCTAGTCCTAAGAAAAGGAGCCATGACTCTTTTAACACAGATATGACCATGGTTGAGCCTTGCCCTTGGAGCCCTGCTACCTGTCCATCAGCAGTTCCTCATGTCTCTAAGTTTTGCTTTTCTCACCCCTCAAGCTTCTGTCGGTTTCCCAGTCAAATTCAGTCCACCAGGTTTTCTCTGGAGGAAAATATCTCATGCAGTTTGAGTCGTTTGTGTTTTCATTTTACAGTTCAGTGAAGTAGCAGCAGCAGCAGCAATTTTTGGCTACAAAACCTCTCGGTAGGTGGTTAGCACTGTGAGGCAGCGCTGTGAAAAGGTGAGACAGGCAAGAAAGCTGTTACGCGCTTGACCCTTACTTCACAGTCCCTGCAGACAAGGTTCTGTGCCTTCTGTTTGGAAGAGCTCAATGATTTTAGTGACTATTTCATTCTGGTTTTAGACTGGATTAAGCTTCCAGTCCTCATGCCTTTTTGGGACTGCTTTTTTTTATTAGGTAGATTAAAATATGACATTGTAAATGTAGCTGAGAAACTTCTCCCTAGGTTCAGGTGAGACCAAGGCTCCCACTGCTTGCCTCTGCTTGTATTCCATACCCTCACTCACTTTGAACTTGGCACCTGCTTGTATTCCATATCCTCATTCTGAACCTGGTACAAGTTCCCTCTTTTACTTGGGATGGGTGATGTGACTCTGGAGATGGTGCTACAGCAGCAACCAGCCACCGTGGCAGAGAGAAGTAAGAGGTGTCTGGAGGCATCATCGCTCTCACTTGTATATTCCAATATTACCTCCCTCTTCATCCTAGTTCCTCCATGGTTAATCTTGGGATGATAACTTTTCATCATTTAAGCTACACATTTAATATTTCCTTAACTCTTTGGCAAAGGGGAGTAACTGTGCAACTGTTTTAAATTAATTTGGGGGAGTTAGGAAAAATACTGATTTCATTTATCTATCTGTAAAATTATTAATACTAGCTCCATCTATTATTTATAAATTCATTTTGCATTCTAACCTAAAACAACGTTACTTATGTGTAATGCTGCCTACATTTTATTGATGAAGTGCCACATTTGCTGCATCTCTGCATCTATCTTTGCAATAAATGTCTACGTCTATACAATCATGTATCTTCCTAAGGAAGTTCTTACACCTATTCTATAGCTCACCAATTCTGTTGTAAGGCTGCTTTCTCACACTACATCATCATGAAACTTAGCAGAACATTCTTCATGTTAATTGAATATTCTGCTCATACATACAGACATTTATAATCTCCTAGGGGAAAAGCTGTTTTACTGCTTTTTCACAGCACAATTCATTTTCCTATTTCTATTTATTCACGGAAAATGCTAAGATTAAAACCAGGTTAGGCTGATAACTTTCTTGAAAGCTTTTTCCCCTAAAAATCCAAATTTCATGATTTTACACTTAAACAAAAATATGCATCACATTGAGCTGTGAAGAAGTGACAGAAAGATGACTAGTACTGAAATGTATTGCTTCATTGAAAACAGCCATGTAAACTGGTTGCTGATACACCTTTGGTGAACTTTTCTGGTAGGACATTGTCCTGGTTAGAATTGTAGTATACATATTAGAATGCAAAAGTAAATACTTTTCTTGTTAAAATACCACTGGGATCAAAGCTTTTCAGGAACTGTGACTCAAGAAAAAGGGATCCTTTGGTGATTTCACAACTTCCTAGCTTCCCATTCGCAATACTTTTGTTTTCATAGGTTCACAGCTTCCCTGCAAATCTTGCTTTATTCAAGTGCTTTAGTCAAGGTAACTGGAGGATATTTATCTTTGGCTTCTTTCACACTCATTCAAATGTTTAAATACTTTTTGTGAAAGGAGTTTTCAGGGACAGGTTTTAGAATTATAGAATCAGAATAGTTAGGGTTGGAAAGGACCTTAAGATCATCCAGTTCCAACACCCCTGCCACGGGCAGGGACACCTCACACTAAATCATGGCACCCAAGGCTC
>JBCJKH010053590.1:19667-30450 GCA_039877255.1 Loriculus beryllinus
ACTTGTTCCAACAGTTCCATGTCCTTTTTATGTTGAGGACACCGGAACTGCACACAATGCTCCAGGTGAGGTCTCACAAGAGCAGAAGGGCAGGATCACCTCCTTCAACCTGCTGGTCACGATCCTTTTGATGCAGCCCAGGATACAGTTGCCTTTCTGGGCCAATTAGAAATATAGTATGAATCCTTTGAACTCCAAGTCTCCAAATAAAACACAATCAGGATACCCCAAAGGAATTCTTCAGATTAACAATTTATTTTTAAATCAGTACACATGCAAAAAATAGGAGTTCTTCTGGAGAGGCTCAACAGCGGAAGTCACCCTGTCATATAAAGAAAGAAAAGTCTTTGAGAGCTAGTAGATAGAGTTGCCTAATGAAAATGAAAACTTTATAAGGCAATTAATTTTGTCAGTGCAATTATTTGTGCATTTGCACTGTATACTATCTATTTCATTTAAATGCTGACAAAGTATTTTAAACAGACATTTTGGGATCTGGAGGCATGGTTTCCTATGTAAAGTTTTTAAACCTTTGTTGTAAGCCATGGATAAGAGCGTGAGTGGCTTCTGAGGACGTTTTCAACAAGGACAGCTAGGCAAAGATACTTGAATGGTTTGGCTTTGGACATTTACCCAGCTGGGGCAATGCTGTAGGATGTGGTGTCTGCCTTGAAGAATCTGAAAAGGCCACTGGCTGGCCACCCAGCTGGTGCCTGGTCACCCAGCTGGTGCCTGGTTTTCCAGGCACATGATCTGACTTTAATCTACTGTTGTGTCAGGATTTGTCATAGAAAAGATTTCAAAACTAGAGCACCATATCCTGGTTAAATGACACTTTCTAAAAATATCAACCCAAGATTGTTTTCCAAAGACTTGCTCATCTGCACTCTTACTATGCCAGCGCAAGCAAGCTACAGTCTCTGGTTAGTTAAATGAATAAGCCATTGGGTTCAACTCCTTAATTTCAGAATATTTTGAAACTTTTCAACACTTATATTTCAACACGAACACATTTTGTACAAAATGTCCAAGTACAAAAAGAGATTGTCAGTACTTGTATGCACAAATACTGTGGTTTATAAGAACAGTCTTGCGATGTCTTCCCTAAAGTTCCCAAGTCTTTTGGAAACCAGCAATGATCCTGTCGCACTGTTAACTGACAGAAGAATTTTGCCTTTTATACCAAATCCAGATTTGTATCGTGGATTAGATTTGGATGGGTCACTACTTGCAGAGGCTGTGACCCTCTTTGTTGAGACAGCATTTTTGAATTCTTAGATGTAGCACAAATGTCTTTGACAATAAAATGTTCCCCAGGCAAATATTTTGGTTTTACACTGTAAATAAGCATTCCCCTTTGTATAATTTTAGCTGCATCAAGTTAATAGTTCTAAAATATGACCGATTTTAACCTCAATTTCCACTTTGCCAGTGTAACACCTAGAAAGTGATGCACAATCAGGGCAAGCTTTCCTGGCTCACACCAGCTTACCAAGTGCCTAGGTTTAGTAAGGCTGAGAGTTTCAGCAACTGAGAATAAAGTGTTTTAACCAGAGCACAAGGCTCAGCATTTAAGGGGGGGCATCTCTGCAGCATACAGATGTGAAAGGGAGAGGGTTGACATTAGAAAACAAAGCAGAATTACATTTCCATTTTCTAGAACTAAGGTCTTCACCTTTTATGAGCCTGTTGTGCCAGTCTTGTGGTTAAAAACCCCACAACTGCTATTTGACTATTCCTTCCTGGCTGGTTGTGTCCCTTCTCTTACAGTCCTTTCAGCAGGATTATGTTTCCTACTGGGATTAGGAAAATAATGAAACTCTGTATTAAAAATTGCTGTAGTAAAATTACATCTTTGTCCATGAAGAATTTTGTTGCCTGGAGTAAAAAATCCTTTGGGCTCATGACGGGCTGTGTCAATCAGAACATATTCACCTATTAGCACCACTTAAGCAAAGCACAAGGGTCTGGTTTGACTTGGAAAGTGGTTATGCTAATTAGCTTAAATTTGCAATAATCTGACTCAATAGAAACAACTTGACATTTAGTTTGAAAGGTCTAAATGTTTCTGTAGAGCTCAGGTAACACCACTGCCAGTGGAATAGTCCTTTTTACCCCTTTCCCAACTGATGCTACAGATACAAAAAAGTTCATTTGCAAATGTTTACCTAAAATTAAATGACTTATGTGAAGGCCCCTCCATGCAGCTGACACAGATCTCGATTAAGTCGAAGTTGAATCCCTTGCAATAGAGCCTGCCACACAAGTCAGGCTATTTGCTTTTCTTGAATCCTCCCTGGCTTTAGATGCTTTCAAATCTATTCTAATCCTTGCTGAAGGGCATAGCTAATTAACCTGGGAACAGGGCTATGCTATTGCTTTTGCAAACTACAATGACATACCTGCACAATATTGAACCGCATCTGTAGATATATCAAGTAGCTCAGGGGAAAATATGTTTGTGGTATGGCACAAAGCCACCTTTCCTTCCCCTTTTTAAGACATACAAAAGATATGTCTCCTACGGCGCAGCATCTGAGACATGCTGTTTGCTGGGCTGTACCTACAGCATCCGATTGATGATAACAATTACTGATTTATTTACTTCTATGCTTTATAATTACAAAGCACATTAGTTGTTCAAGACATTTATCACCCTGTTTCACTGCCCTGTTGTCCCTTAGCAAACACAGTGATATTTGGTGTCTCCTTTGTAATCCGGTTTTCATGTTGCTGTTAAAAAACTGCTTTGAAGTTCTGCTTCCTGTGAAATTGTAGAAGTACGATACTGTGTTGACCACTGCTTTTAATTCCCAGAGTTAGAAATTGATTAGTTAATGGAGCTCCGGCTCCACGGCTTGCAGCACACTGCACCCTTTCATTAGCTGTGAATCCAAGAAAAAAACAGTGATTTAGGTCTCCTGGGCAAATCCATCAGCTATGTAGCATGACAGGTTGCTGCTGCTTTTGCTTTCAGGTCTTTATTGAAATAGACTGCTAACAGCTACTATTTCTTTTTCTCCCCCATTATATCAAACAGCTTGTTTTACTCTTAATATGATGTGTTAGGGCACAGTGGAGACGGTGCTCCCGGGGGGTGCTCCCCACAGGGCAGGGTTTGGTCTCATAGCCAGGACCCAGGTGCCCCAGGGAAGCGGGGCCTAGAAGAGAATATTGGGATACGTGGTGGGGAGAAGAATTGCATCGACAGACAAAAATACCTAAGTCCATCTGCCCTTTCCAGATGCCACTGCCCCTTCTGTGATTCAGAATGAGTTTTTGAGTCACTCCAGGCAAGCTAAGACACTCTCATAAATCACAGCTATGCATCTATCCATGTATGTACTCAAATAACCCAGGTGGTTGGGTGCTTAATTACAAATACACGTGGTTTTGAGTATTGGTATTTTTATAGGAAACCCAGTGACAAGCTGACTAACCATCAGGAGATCCTGAGTGCCAGTGGTACAGACCCTACCCTGACTCAAAATTGTTGCATTGTATGGAAGGCCAACATACTCCCAGCTACAGGTCTCAGTTAAAGAAGTGGCCTGGCCATGCCTGAGTTTGCCACTACAGAAGAGGCAGTTTACACTCCACATTTTACCATCTGTATGTGCCAGGGCATTCTTTTGCAGTTTTGGGTTTATTTAGGCAAAGTCAGCTTTCAGAACAATGTATGTGGTAAACAAGGTTCCCTTTAATGCAATGCAGAGTTGTCCTGGTTTTATTCACTGCAGAATAAAAGAGCACAACCCACACTATTGCTGATACTGATGCACCCACTAATGTAATGCTGCTTGGTTTTACTTATAGCAATTTCAAATAGTATACAATATTCTCCTCAATATATATGTAATAGCAAAAAATAATATATTAATGAGATTATTGAAACATGAAGCCTTACATAGGGACTTGTTTTAAAGTTTACCAGTGGTTTTCTGATCTTTAATTCTATTTACTGTATGAAAAAAAAATAAGGTGGAAAAAGAATGAATGATGAAGCTGGACGAAGTAACAGACTTTGGGGACAAAATGAATCGAAATGTCCTTGTGAGTCTAAAATACATTATTTTATAATTAAATGTATGCAATGGATGAAATATATAACGAAATCCAGATTTTTCACTGGAAAATAGAGAGATCAAAATTAATTATTGATACTGATGAACACTAACGATTAACACTATTCTAAGGTTTCATAGGTTGAAATCCCTTGGTCAGCAACACACTGATATTGTCATGAAACACAAATTCCCAGAGGTCATCTTTGGTGCATTAAAACGTGATAAACAGTGTATTTCTTTCATCAAAAATATCGACTGCTTAAATTACACTCTATGTGTGAGTTTCTACTGTCCTTTAATGCAAAACATCTATAGTCAGCCACTGTCAGGGACAGGACGTTAGGCTAAAAAGGCTTCTGATATGATACAACACAGTTGTTCTGTGTTCCTGTGCTCTTATCTTGCTTTAAAAAGGACACAACTCTATTTCTGCACCAAATTCTGCTTTCAAGTGCATCGCCACAGCAGCATTGCCTTATGATAACAAGCACAGATGACAGTGGCTAGGCCTGTATCTGAAAAAGATTTGGCAACCTGTCTTACACTCAAAGGAGATAAAAGGGAATTTTCTAGATCCGTTCAAGAAAAAGCATCTATTAGGAACCCAAAAGTACAAACCATAGATGCAGCAATTGGGAAAAGTGTATAACCTTCCCCTCCCCTTAAAAAAATCTTCCCTTTAATGTTACGTCATTCCACTTTATCTGGACTGGGATTAAACAAGATTATATGTATGGAGGACGTAAACCAGGTTGGAAACAATACAAACGGTTCTGTATTCCTACCACAAGTAGGACTTCATCTAGGAAATTGTTCAAACAAATAGTGATTAATACAAAAGGGCCTGCAAAGCTTTGAAATTACTGCCTGCTTTCATGAAACAAGGAATTTGCATTTAAACAAACTCCTCTGTGTGTAGATAGAATAAACTGACAGTATCAGTCTAAAGGGAAAATTATTTGGCATCAAACCATCAATACTTCAATTTTATTGTTCTCTCAAGGACAGAGATGGAAGATTCCTTTGTAAACATAGTTCTTAATAGGATAATTTTCTAATGAGCGATAGCAGTTTGTGATAACATTTAATCTTAAACAGTCTTTCTGCAAAATATATGTGATGCTCTGGGATTGAGGAAAGGAGGATATTTGATCTTCAAAAAGTCAATGGCTGTCGCACAAGGAGGACACTTCACCTGATACACTTGGTCTCACCCCATCTCAGGAATTGTGCTGTGCTTTTACAAATATTCAGAAGAAAATCATTTGTTGTGAAACTGTTAAGGATGAAAATGTGTTTTACTACACACACTTGGCATGGTCAGACATGATATTCCTGTACCAAAGCCAGGGCCACAGAGGCTCAGAACAGGCTGAGGAACTGCTTGGAAAACAGCTATGGTCTTTTGCTGAAACAAAAGGAGCAAGTGGGGTTTTGCTGTGGTCAGTCCTGAGCCTGAAGTTTAAATAATCTCTTCTGAGGGTTTAATTTATCAAAGATTCAGCATGAATGTTAGCAAAAATTTCACAATGGGGGGACAGCCGAGCACTAGATTAACTGTGGGCTTTGCAATACTGGCTCCTCCCGTACATCTCCCGTACATCTCTCTTACCTGCATGATCTGCAAAATCAAATACAAAAATGGCACAAACTGATGGAAAAGCAAGAAGGTCTTGGCACGGGAAAGAGAGGAATTGTGTTATTTGACAGTTGGGCTCCTGACTGTGGATTACAGAATCGGGCTTTTAGCATGTTCCACATCCCATGTGGGGATGATGGGGCTGCCGTTAAAGCGGGGAATACCTGTGCACTGTGCTTAGAAACCAGCACACGTATGCCTGGGAAATGCTTTCTCTGTCATGTAGAAGCAGTAACCCATACTGAGCTAAGTACCTAATAGTAAGCTGAGCTAATTAGTTTAATGAGCTAATACAAAGTAGCTACATCAGAGAGTCTCGCTTTGATGTTAATTCCCTCATGTAAGGAGTCCTTTCATGTCCTGGGCTACTGTTTAAACTCCTGGACCAATTTGCCAGCCTCTGTTAATTTAAATCTATTATTAATGAGTGAGAAAGCATGTGGATGTGGGTGCAGTGGAAGAATTATTTGTTTTATTTCACCCTGCCATATTTTTTTCCCTCCAGGTGTGTCTCAGGGCAAACAAAAACCAGGAAAGGAAGTAAATAGGATGAAGCTCCTTCTGGAGCTTGTCATTCTGCTGCTGCAAACAGCAGTGGCATTTTGATCCCATACATCCAGTTTACTCTTTTGTATTGTCAAGTGTGTATTGTTAAGCACAGCTCTTCTACCCAGCTCCTATCACTAGCATGACTATTATTTGTTCATGTGCTTTACTCTTTTTTCTTTTCATATTCTGCTTGCTCTTAGCTCTTGGTCTTTCCTTCTATACTGAGACATATTGCTATGATCTATGAAGTTTTTCTGTGGCCAGAAGTCCACATACAAGCTTCTTCGACAACTTGAATGCACAGCTGATGTCTCCCTGAAGAACAATCCTATGACCTTTTGATATTAACTATAGAAAAACCACCCATGAGCACATTATTAGTCAAATAACAGCTCTTGAAATATTAATATCATTTCACATTTTAGAGTTTAATAAGAGGTATTTTATCAAACACTTTTCCATTTTGAGAGACCCTCTCACCATGTTTGTTTCCCAAGCCCCACAGAATGTGAGAAGAAAATGCACCAGATTTCTCTGGTGGCCTTCTGAATTCCAAACCAATACTTTCTATTACACTGGTGTAGGGTTTTTACAGTTGCTGTATTTAATTCTTACAAGGTGTGTGTTGATGGCACAGAGAGGAAGGGGATATATGTAGAAGAAGCAGCATAATAATGCTAGATTAAGGATTTCAAATACATGGACTCTCTATAAGATCTCATTAAATTCAAGGTGCCTACTACTACATGTAATCCACAGAATCAGTGGGTGTGACACAAAGGAAATATTGCATCAAAGTATCTTGTGTATTACCAAAAGTTGTTGAAAGTATGCAGAGCTCTCCACATCCGCTACACCAAGGGAGAGGTACATGACCAGAGGAGAGCTGGCTTAGTACATCTTCTGCTTTATACAGCAGGAAAGGGAAGATAAAGACTGGAACAATTCAAGTACTGAATTTAGCTTTAATAATTGATTGACTTTCCCAAGTGGTGAAGGAAACGTAATTACAATGTGGACAGAACATGAACTACTATTCAGCTATTGAAAGACACTCTCGAAGGTCCTACTTTATTTGTGGATGACCGAACATTCAGCACGTTTTCCTGCCACACTGCTTATGGAAAACTACAGACAAAACTTTAGGTGGCCAAAACCTGTGCTAAATCTGCCAGAAGTCAGTATTAAAATCTTTAAACAATGTAATTAACTTCCTGTAATTTTAAAATGAACATGCACATTGACCACTTTCCTCCTCCTTGCGTGTAAACAACCAGAACCAATTATTTTCCTTCAGTCCTGCAGCAGTTTACCAGTTGTTCTGACTAAAGTCATTACACAAAATTGCCTGTTTTAACACCTTAATGTTGTGACGTACAGCACGAACTATTGAAGGCAGGGCCACGGCATACCTATAGGCCTTGTGATGATCACAAGGCCTCAAATCAGATTCAGAATTCTTAGTGATCTTATAGCCAAGCCATCAAATGGCTTTATGTGATTTCTATCACAGAATCTGTCAGTACTGATGAACTGTATCTGACACCCCACTGTTTGTTGACCAGGGTTTCTTACGGATGCAAAACAAGTGCTCAGGGCTGTGCCGAGGACAGTAACAGTGTTTTGAGTGTTTTGGGCTGTGGCGCTTGTAGTCCCCAGCTCCAACTGACACACAGACGAGGGCCTGTGCTGCCTACCTGAAGAGTCCGACATTTCCTTCCTTCAAAGGTGTTCGTCCAAAGAAATAAAAAGTTCATTTCTTGACGGCCACAGCATTCACTTAATTGAAACCCCGACAATTTATGAAGCTTTTCAGATTTTACCCACTCGCGTGCCCAGAGCAGCGCGATGAAAACCTTATGAAACACGCTCTGTTTTACCGCGCTGCCGAGTCACTATTTACCGCTCTCTGAAAACGCCGGGATCGCTTTACACGCGCCCCGTCAGCACTTCCACGGCGCCCACCGCTACCTGCCCGCAGGCGGGGGGGGGGGGGGGATGCTGATGAGCGGGAACTGCCCGGGAGCGGGGGGACAGGCCGGGGACCGCGCAGGAGGCCGGGGCTGAGGGCGCTGCGGGGTTGCCCGGTGCGGGCCGCAGGGGCGGTGCGGTGCCCGCCGTTCCCAGCAGCGGCCCCCGGCGGCACCGCTCAACGTCCCCCCCCTGTCCCCCCCCCCAACGGGCGAGGGGCGGGGGAGCGCTGTCCCGGCCGGCGCTGATCTCACGCTGCCATTGGCCGCTGTCTGCGCTGACGTCACGATCATGATGAGAATTAATGATCGGAGGCGCTGATTTCATTGTGTGACGCCGGGACCGACCCAGCCGAAACCGGCTGAATCCGGAGCCCCGCGCGCCCGGGGCCGGCCCCGCACAGCACGGTAAGCCCGGCGCGGTGCGCAGGGCCGGTGGGCGGGCGCCAATGAGTCCCTGAGGGGGGCGGGCGGGGCCCCGCACGGGAGGGGGGCGCGGCGGGCGGGCGGGGACGGCGATGATGATGATGATGATGATGATGATGGTGGTGAGGATGATGATGATGATGATGGTGATGTCCCTGGGCCCGCGGCCGAGGACCGGAGGTGGGGGTAGGGCGGCCGCGCGGTCCCGCATTCACAAACCCTCCTCCTGCCTCCCCCGCGGCCCCGCAGAGCCCCGGCGCTGGGCACCTACAGCCGGGGCTCTGCGCATGCGCGCAGCAGCGCGGTGCGCTCCGGAGCCGCCCGCGCAGGCTCTGCCGCGGTGAGCGTGCGCGCTGCCCTGTGCCTCCTTTTGGGGCCCCAAGCGCATGCGCGGGAGGGTCGCGCCCGCGCTGCTGAAGGCTTCGGTCCGCCGCGGTTGTGGCCCTGTCGGCCGTGGCCCGGGAAGCTCCGTGCCGGGGGGCTGGTGCCTCTTGGTGCCTCTTGGTGCCTCTTGGTGCCTCTTGGTGCCTCTTGGTGCCTCTTGGTGCCTCTTGGTGCCTCTTGGTGCGAGGCCTGTGCTTCCCACCCGGACGGGAGCGCGGCAGGAGGCGGCCAGCTGCCCGGGTTGTCAGGGAACAGCTCAAGCCTTGTTTCCCTCAGGGACTCCGGCCTCTCAAAGGCCCCGTTTTGGTGCCAAGTACAACCGGTTATGGTGGCAGTTGGACACGGTGTCCTTTTGCTGTCAGGTTTTAGCTCTCAAGTGTTTGGAAGGGTATGAGGGGAAAGAAGTGCGCTGGCCATGCAACCTGTGTGGAGGGACGATGGTGCTGGCGAGGGGTCACCCTTGGAAGAGCTTGTTTGGCACATAGGCATGCACACGGAGGAATAAGTGATCCCTAAACCTGTTACTCTCCATTCTGTTAGCCTAAGGCTTCTGGTAGTATAGGTAAGATCATCAAACGGTTCTGTATCCTCTGAAGCAGAGTTTTGAAGCAGCCCTCGCCTCTTTAGGTAAATTTGTATGAGTATTCCTTTCCTCTTCTGACACAGGCCTTAACAAACTCCGGTGTGTATGCTTAATTTAAAATGTGGTTTATCCAGTTGAAGTCAGAAGTCTCATTTGCATGAATAGAGTGAATAAACTTGCAGAGCTGTGGTCATGAGTTGTTACGTTATTAAGTTATTGAGGGCTGTCTTAATTTGTCTCTAATTACAGGGCTGCATTTTATAGGTAGAACTGTAATGCAGTATAAAACTGCTGTACTTAGTGAAGAGGGAAGCAGTTGTGCTGCGAGTCATGGATATTTAAAAGTAGTTTCATGAGCTGGTCTGTATATTGCTCTTACCCAGCCATAAGCATAACGTGCTGCAGTTAAGAGTTGTGTAGTTGTGTTTTGGTGTGTGCAGGAGAGAGGCAGTCAGCTACAGATTCAGACTGTTAAACGTTGTTGGTTGATGTATATCTGCGGAAGTTAGGGGATTGGTTGGTTGGCTCCTTCCCATTGGGGTGTGCAGCAAACTGTCAGCTTTTGGCAGATACAGGAAGTGAATTAGGTGCTTGCTGGTGCAGTTTGGTTGTAGTAATAGCGTCACTAGTGCAGGCTTGTCTTGGGTATATAGAAGCTTTCTTATAGTCACAGCTTTGTCTCAGCTTTATATTGGCACCAAGTCTTGTTACTTTGTCCTGCTGCAGGTCTGCAGAGAGAGAGAAAAAAGGAAATAAATTGAGGTGTGTGCTGGTTTTCTTGTTGTACCTGTTAGGAATGGACAACCTAACATAGTCATAGGCTTATTGGCTTTTATAAGTGACTTTTTTCCAAGTAAATGTTTAGTCCTGAGTTAAGGAAGCACACAACAAAACACTCCCAGAAACTGCTTGTTTTCCCTTTTATCTCTCTGTGTTAATCCTTAACAGTTTACCGTAAAGTTTTTTATACTTGGTTACTTTGTGGTGGGTTATATTCTGAGTGAATTAATTCTTTAATTGGTGTTAATTTCACATCCAAGCCTAGTTTCTGTTACTGTCAAAAACTTAATGATATGCCTCTCATCTTGTTTCCCTTTTATCTCTCTGTGTTAATCCTTAACAGTTTACCGTAAAGTTTTTTATACTTGGTTACTTTGTGGTGGGT
>JBCJKH010053592.1:0-10730 GCA_039877255.1 Loriculus beryllinus
TGGTTTAGTGTGGGGTGTCCCTGCTTATGGCAGGGGGGTTGGAACTAGATGATCTTAAGGTGCTTTCCAACCCTAACGATTCTATGATTTTGGTAGCTCAATGGCTTATAGCAATGCAATTAAACTAACATTAGTAGAGACACTACTATGTCACACTGAGCAGAGCAAAAGGAGGACTGTGTCAATGATATACACATGGCTTTCATATCAAATTGTTTTCCATGCAGCCTTCAACTAAATCATACAGACTTTATACCTAGAGGACCTACCATTTCTCAATATCATGCAAAGGTAAAAACCTAAAGAATGCAGTTTATCAATGGACAATTATCAAAATGTTATCCCTTCTTGTCCCACTAGAAAGTGTAGGAGAATCAGACTGACTGTCCAACATACTCTCCTGCCACATCAATGCTCAGCAAACACAGCCTTCAAAGAACAACGAACAAAAATAAAAAACACAACAGGGTATTCAAAATACAAACCTAGCAGGAAATGTTCTCCTTCTATTTACAGATCCCTTACTACTGCCTACTGTATACAGGCCAAAGGAATTATCTATTAGCAGTAGGAAATCCAGCCAAATAGATGTGTGGTCTCTAGGATGTTCTTTGATGAGCCCTTGAAAAGATTATGAGAAAAGATTGTATGTGTTTTGTGAATGGTTAAATTCTAAAGTTATGGCTAATATGTTTAATTATGACTGAAAGCACTTCATTTTATATTTTAGAACATAGTTCACAGAAGAAATCTAAAAGAAAAAAACCAACCCAATACAAGTGAGCAGACAAAATACAAATGGTGAACTCATATTATGCATATTCATACATACTTTTCTTTTTTACAATACGTACCTTGTTCTGACCTAGCATGAGCAACAATTATCATAGACAAAAAACAGCACGCAGAGGAACAAAGGTCTAAACTCAAAAGCAAAACTATCCTATTCTTCACATAAAACTCTGCTGTTATGAACGTATCAGTTTCATTAACCAATTATCATAACTTTCTATTCTTTTTACTTTTTTCTTCTTTCCCTGTGTTACCTTTGAGCTAACAGTAAAATGCCAGTATCGGGTATCCACTGGGCTTGGTACAGTTGTTTACACAGTCAGCTTTGTATTTTTATTGTTAGCAGTTTGCCAGTTCAGCTGCTGTCAACAATACAGACTGAAGGCAGAACAGAAAACTGAAAAAATTAAATCATTGTAATCAAACCCTAATCTGTTCAAAGAACTATGACATACTGGGTGTTTGCTGGTCACTGAACAAGAACAATAGGAACTGTCAGTTCCTAGCAGGCAGCTTATTGTTCAGTGCTTGTGCATAAAAATCTATGCCCCAAAGCCTTCCAATATATGGAAGTGAAAATTAAAGACAAGCCTGACATTTAAATCCCAATGGTATCTAAGTAAAATGTATCATCCTGAAATCTGACTCATGCCCTTCTGACTTGAAGAACATTACTTTCAGTGTGTTAAAGCACACTAGTATAACTAATATAACATTTGCCAGACACAATAAAATGCTGGAATCATCATATCGTTTGTCATTTTGTCAAGCAGCAGTAGTTTTGGACAATTCTGGAAGAGAAAAGACAACTCTGGCAAGCTGCATTCACCTCCATAGCCAAAAGCAACAGTTTTTAAACAAACTGTCATCTCAAATTTTGTTCCCTTAACCCCATTTGTCAGTTGAAGCTTTAAATTCTTCTAAGTCTCCTAATCTTTGATAGAATGCAGCTCAATGTTACTTTTTCTTAATCTAGTAGATGAAGGCAATGCAAGCCTCTTCATTTGATCATTTTACAACACCAAATAAACTCTGAACAACAACTACATCAATGTCAACTGGAACTAGTTAATCACCTCCATCTAGAGATGAATAGAAACAGCCAAGTACACAACTGCATTTCAGGTGCAGCTGCTTCACATGGCACCCATGGGGTTCTTCAGGGAAGGACCCTTCTAATGAAATTTTGTGCTAAATTCTTACTGGAAAAATTAATGGTGACCATCTATCCAAGCAGTATTATACTCTGTACTGGAGTCATCTAATTATGGTCTTCAAGGAGCAGCATGCTCCTCTGAGCATGGTAGTCAGTCCACATTTTGACACCACTGAGTCTGCCACCTTTCAGTCTCTGTTGATATGGGCTAGATCTGAATGGCTAATCTAGACAGATGGCACTACAGATAGGAACCATCTAGTTTCTATACAACAAAGAAGAATTTCTACATAAATCTCCTGAACAAAGTAGATCACTGAGGAATTCACTGTTTGTACAACAGAGTTATTTTCCTTCTAGTTTAATTAGGCAAGGAAAGGAAATACTTCACAACGCCGATATTACTCTCCTTCAACAGCATAAAAGGCTGTCTTGAACTTAACCTCTTGGGTAACACACAACCAGTCTTTACTAAGAGTAAGGAGTTGGTTAGCACCTCAAAAGGCAGAAATAGCTCCTACATTTGGTGGACTGCATCCTGCTGGTGACATACATGCTATTCTAGTAATCATATGTCCACCTCCATCTCTGCTGCTGTCAACACTGATGATGAGTGCCCAGCACTGTGCTGTATAGCTTAGCTAGTACAGAGATATGAGCTGCTGCCTATCTATCATCTGCTCCTTCTCCACCTACAAACTCAAAAGTGAAAGAGAGAAACTTCCTGCCAGCATCCATTTCAGACTTCACAGGAACGAAATCTGAAAATATCCAATGCAGCTACCATGCTTCTTTCTGCACCATACCTGCCCCCCCCCCCATCTCTTCTGTATCTTCTAATTCCAGAGGATTTTCTTTCTGTCACAGCTGGGACCCACTCAGTCCTCTATGGGACTTGGGAGAAAAGGATGGGAATAAATACATGATTTCATAAAACCTTGTGTGATGGATGCACTTGACCCCTTAACCAAACTATTGGTAGTTTGGTACAGGCTCCAAAGGAGGCAACTGCCTGAGCTGTAACTGGGCCAAGAACTCCTCTGGTTTCAATCTGTTCTCTGAAAAACCCACAAAGGAGCAGAGTGACATGGTGAGCATTGGTGCATGTGAGCTTGGAACACCAATCATGCGACTAACACATGAATTGCAGGTAGCTATTCCAAGACTCATTTATCAAGGAGCAAAGAAAGTTGTGGGTACAAGGAGTCTCAGGTACATCTCTCCCATCACACGTAATTTGACTATGAGCTAACCACTCCATTCCATAAACATGACAGCTTAAGCAAGCCTTCCTTGAGCTCCCCCTGCTGGACAGTGTAGCTGCATGGCAGGGATATCCCCTTGAGCTGGGACATCTCTCAAGGCTGCTCTTTGAGGCATGGAGACCTTTCATCAATGACAGACCTTTGGCAAGTGACTGCAATCATACATAACACTGTCATAGTAACTTTTTACTATGCCTTGGTAACCTTCATTTGTGCTCTGGAAGTTTTGAGTCAATATTCAAATGACTGTGTCGTAATAGAGTGGCAGAGTGAACCTTACCTAAGAAAGTCAGCCATTATTGCAAACTGAACAGCTACAAAAGCTGTTACAAGAAGAAAAGGAGAAAAACCAAAAGTTGGAAGATCAAGATGATGCTCATGCGGGCCTGACACCCACCTAACCCCATGCAAACTAGAAACTAAGAGTGGTCCCAGAGGACGAGAATGGTGATATTTGGGGTGATTCTGATGACTATGATAGGGGACATGATGACCCTTTGTTCCCTTCAGATTCTTCTGAATATGAGGTTAGACCCATGATTAAAGCAGAATACATTCTGATTCCACTTGGTCCTTGATGACAACTGGTGAAATTTCTAATACGGGAGCACAAAGATCAATACTAACACAACAGGATGCTGAGAAGCTGGTTGTGAGATCTGTATGGCAGAGAGTTAAAGTAAGTGAAGTAAACGGAGAACATGTAATTTGCCAAACACAACAGTTAGTTTAAGGCTCCTAGGCAAGAAGCCACTCTGTCTACTTGTTTTGTGATTAAAAAAGCAAAGATTAAAAATGAAAATATTTTGGGTTTTGATGTTTTGTCTGGATGAAACTGGTGCTTGCCAGATGGAAGAGTGTGGTTCTTTGGTACAAATACCGACCCCAGCCCTGGTAGAAACTGAGAGGCTACAGTGAGCATATTCCATGCAGCCCCTGCACTCCACAATTTAAAAATTACCAGTGTACCACAACATCTGATTCTTGTTGTGGAACAAAATGGAGTTTCTGATGTAACAGCAGACTTGGGAAAATGTCACATTAGTTCCAGTACCCATTCCCATACAATTCAACCATCCAGCCAGTCAAAAATCAGATAGGAGATAGCACCTGACAATTGATCACTGATGCCTAAATGCCGACACAGCTCCACTAAGAGCTGCAGTACCTAATATTGCAACTCTAATAGCCACACTAGAAGCTAATGCTTCTACTGCACATCCACGCAATGCTAGATGTCAGAGATATATTCATCATGGCCCCCTTGCAGGAGAAGGATAAAAAACAATTTGCTTTTCCTTGGAAAAGTATACAATGCACCTTTAACAGGGGTATAAACATTCACCCACAATTGCTTATGCTGCACTTGCTGAACTTTTACAGCCAGTCTCACTTCCTCAGGATGTGAAACTTTCAATATATAGATGACATTCTAATTGGAGGGACCTCCCACGAGAAAGTGGGAAAAGAGGTAGCAGGCACTTATGAAGCAGAAGTTGAAGTTGCACCTGAAAAATGTCAGGGACCAAGTAGAGAAGTACAATTTTTAGGTACCTGGTGGATTGCAAGTAGTGTGGTAGTTCCATTGGACACTTCAAGTAAAATAGAACAATTACAGATGCCCCAGCCTAGCAAAAAATTAAACCAACTTATGGGTCCTTTAGAATATTGGAGGAAACATGTAACTGGATTTTCCAGCATTGCTCACCCACTGCACTCACTTTTACAAAAGGGAAAACCATAGAAATGGAAACCAGAACATGAAGAGGCAGTTGAAACTCTAATACAGGAACTAAAAACATATCAGTCACAGGGCCAGCACACTCCCACAACCCTGTTATAGCAGAATGGGGTTTTACAGAACATGGTACTTATTGCAATCTATTCCAGACTGGGCCAAGCAGGCCAAAAAGGCTTTCCGTGTTTAGCCTGACTGGATTTAAACAGACAGAGGAGATATTCTGGGTGGGAAAAGGGACTTACGTCTTTAGTTTGAGCAGGTAAGCAAGTTGAGAAAATACACCAGGGGCAACCTGGTTAGACCTAGAGGGCCATTTAATTTGACGGAAACAATCCTAAAAGGAATTGCTCCCCCAGAAGGAACTGCACAGAAACCCACCACCAGGAACTGATATGTCTACTTGCAGAGGGTAGCAGTTAAAAAGCAAAGGACATACAAAACCTTCCAAATTGCAAATGTGTATGAATATCTGCCCACTAGCACTAAACCAGCCATGTAAAACTTTACCAATTCTAAATCCACCTCCTTTCACTGAGAAAACACCTACTAAAGACATTTGGTTTACCCATGTCTCAGCTAAGAGGGTAAATGCCAGATGATTGTATAAAGCTGCCAAGTTAGAAATTACCACTGACAAGCCAGTAGTAGAAGGTGAAGGTAGTGCAGAAGTAGAGAATTAAGGGCCACTGTTCTAGCAGCACAAAATGGAGCAAAAGTTATTGATATTGACCCTCATGCCATGTGGGCAGGTGCCACACAATAGCTCTGTCAATGGGAATCCCTGAACTGGGTAGTTAGCAGATTTTCAGGTTGGAGAAGACTGGCAACTATACTAAATATAGCCAGAAAGATACGGTTCAAGATGGAATGGGTGAAAGCTCACACCAAGGAAAATAAACCATCCACAAACTGGAACAAAAAGGTGGATGAATTGAATAAAATGAGGAAAATAAAAATAGGAAGCTCCTTAACCACCCAAGTGGTTTCAGTTGGGAGAATGGCTACATCAAAACTGGGGTCTGAAGAGGCACTTAACTTCACTGCATAGAGCAAAGGTTGGCTTTGTGAAAGTATTCCTAGAGAATCTCTCCAATGTAGACTGAAATTACAATCAGACCACCCTGCTAAGGCACCACCTCTATGTACTAATGAAGGGAAAACTTTATCAACTACATGGAAAATCGATTATATCAGGCTATTTAAACCCTATGTGACGTATTGGTACATCTTCATAGAAGTGGAAGCTGTTTCCGACTTGTTTATACTGACTAAGTGCCAAAAGGCCAACATATGAAACACAGTATGAGGGCTATCACTTTGGTTCGCAAGTCTATCTAGTCCTGATGTCATCCAAAGTGATAATGATTCCAACCTCTCATGTAAGGAAGTGCAAGAATGAGCAAAACAATAAAAAACCCAATGTGTATTCCACACCCCATATTATCCTCAATCAAAGAGAAAGAGCTAATGGTTTATTGAAAAAAGAGCCTTAACCCATACGAGGCACCGTGGGATACTCAACTTTCCAAAGTACTTAATCAACTGAATAACTGCTATTGGCCCACTGGGAGCTCAGGGAGCTGAGCATTCTTTGCAAAACCTGAGTTTGATTCTCCACCTTCTGATGAAAGAAAATACCTGATAGTGTTACAGCCAAGACAACCCGTCATGGCAAATTTACCACAAATTGGAATTATACCTATGACTAACTAAACCTTGTCGTATGCACACCTTCCTCATCACATGTAATTTGACTATGACCCAACCACTTCATTCCATATACATGACAACTTAAGTAAGCCTTCTTTGAGCAATCCCTGCTGCGCAATGTGGCTGCATGGCAGTAAATCTACCACTGAGCTAGGACATCTCACAAGGCTGCTCTTGGAGGCAGGGAGATCTTTTACCAACAGCAGATCTTTAAGTGACTGTTATCATACATAACCTTGTAGTAACTTTGACTTTGCCTTAGTAGATTTGAGTCACTATTCAAATGATTGTTCTGTACAGCAAGGAGTGAACCTTGCCACCAAACTTGGTTAAGTCATACACTAATATCATCATATTAAAACCATATTTGCTAGTACTTTCGACAGGGATCCTTTCAGCAATCTAAACCACCCTTTTTCAACACCTTGATCTTCCCCTTTCACCCACAGGCTTTATGGGAAGCACTGTCTTAGCACAAATATTTTTGTAAAACACAAATGAATTTGGAGAAAGCATATATACTTTTTCAAACTCTGGGAGCCATTCAGTTCCTGAGCTGAAAGGTCAGCACAGCAGCACTAATGCAAAATGTATAAACAATGCAGGCTACTTATAAAATGAACTCTATCTCTTCTGACCTTCAAATGTGAAATCAGGCCATACAGTCATACCAATAAAACCCTCTACAGTGAAAATCATGAAGTCACTGATCTTGGAGTCATATCCACTGTGGGGGGAAGACTCCTTCTTTCCTAACACTACATTGCATAGGACTCCCTACTGGTTGCATCAGTGTTTCCCAGAAAGGATAAGCATTTGCAAAATAGAAGATAAAATTCACATTCCTGAAAAAAGAACCTAAAAGCATGAACTAGACCGAGTAGCCCATAAATCCACAGGCAGAGGGCACATGTAAACATCTGCCTTAGTGTTTCCATGGAGGCTCAAGAGAACTGTGCTGTAGTCCAAGGGATCCATGATTCTGAACCTAAATAGTATCCAGTTCCAAGCACTGCAGGATATGTAATCTCTCTTCCCTACAGTCTCTAAAGAGTTCTTACTCCTGGGTCTAATGTCATCAAAGCAAGTATTCTTCCCCCCCCACCCATGAAATGGACTCTAGTCTTTTCATATTCTTGTAGCAGGAAGTGGATATAAAGTGGAGTACAACTTGGCTCTCTCCAACTGTATGCATTACTATATAAAGATGTACTGCAACAAATACAGAGCAAGCATGACATAAACTGCCCCTTTGGCCATGTATATAGAATATGATAAATCCATAGATATATGTATATGAGGAGGACCCAGTTTAATGAGATGACACATGAATAAAGAGGGTAACATTCTATCTGCACTTTAATGCTGTTATGTACGTATTGGAATTATGAAAGTGTCCTGTCCCCCCCAAAAAAATTTTTGACTCAGGTCAGGAGCTTCCTCATTTCCAAATAAAAACCAACTTCAGCTAGTGTTGAAAGTTTCTTTGCAATCCTTTTACTTCTAAAAATAAGAGAAATATAATAACTGCACTGCTTTACCAGAACAATAAAAAATAAACCTAAAATAATTAAAAAAATAAAAAAGAGTGTAGAAAATGGTAATCTTTTGGCCTGTCTGACATAATGGAAAGAACTGCATTACCCACACTAATTGCACAAATTAGGATCAAATTAATTAATGCTTGAGCTGCAAAAAGGAGACAATTCTTTTCAATAAACTGTAAAAATAAAACAATTTTTTTTTTTTTTTTAAAAAAAGGGCTTAAAGCTAAAGTTCTGTGAAATGGGCACTGAGGCTAAAAGGTAAAATGTCATTTTTTTTTTCCTGTCAGAAAAATTTGAATATATGTTTTCCACCAATTTTTTTATTATTTTGAAAATATACAAGTGGAGGAAGTGATAAAACCAGCAGATGACAGACATCTTCTGCCACGTGTCAAGTCAGATTAAATCTATGCTCTAAAATATACTTCAGCCATGAATACTGATGGCTAAATAGTGACCTGCTGTCATACACATCTCTAGAACAATCACGCTTGAGACATTCTGACAAAACTACTTCCCACATACATATGCCACCTGAACATACTTGTACCAGTCCAGACGGTGTTGCTAGAACTGAGATCCACAGTATTATAAAAACTGGAAACATCTGCTTAGAAAACATCATCAAGCTTTGTGAAATCAGACTCTGGTCCTCAGCAGTATTTTGACAGTAAGCATCAAATATTTTTAGTTGAAACCATCTTCAAAATCACAGCTAATCCAGTATTTTAGGCCTGCATAAGCACTCACAGAACTGTAAATAAGAAACCGTTCACTAATCATTAAGAGTATTTAAAAGCATGCCAAATAGCTTTAAAATGTGAACACCCTCAAGTTCTCTGACAGCTTGTCTACTCTTTATAAGTTTACCTTCATCTTTGCATTTGTTTCACTGAAGCCCTGTACTGTTCTGCTCCAAGTTTAAGACAAATAATTAAATATGCAAAAGTCAAAGCAAACAAACACGCAAGGCCAGGGAGTGCTGTTTCTCAACTGACAATTATTAAAGTATCCAGAGAAGGGCTATTGCTAAATGTTGTTATATAGGGAGAAAAATGCTTTACAGAGAAGACACTCCTGTCTACCAGATTTGCCTTGGTTGTAATCGCTTACATGGGTATAAATGAGAGTCACTACTAACATCTCTCATGAAGGTGCTATAAAAAATGATGCTGATGATTCCACAATGGGATATTTCACCCTGAAAGTCTTACTCTGCTTGCATCAAATTCTATCTATTTCTGGTGCTTAAGCATTTCTAGAACACTCACAGAAAAGTGAAAAAAAAAAAAAAAAAGAAAACATGAAACACTCATAAAAAACCACAGTCACATGTTTTGTGAACACTGCTTTTTGGGGCTTATGTTTTCAAAAATAGATGTGTAGCAAGTTTTTATGCCTAACATTTTAGATCCCTTAAAAAGTATCTTCTAAAGAGGCAGCTCTCTACTAATACATAGACTTTACTGGAAAAGCAAAAAAAATACCCTTTGTTACTGAGAAACCTGCAAAAATTACTAAAAGGTGCTCAAATCTCCTGCATACAATGGGCTAAAAACAGGCTAAAGGAATAAGGCAAATGAAATTAAAAAGAAATCCCAAGGGATTAATTTGATGAATAATATATCTGAAGGATAATACATTATCACCATCACTAATGTTATAGCATATTACCAATGACTGGGCATAATATAGTGCTATATTAGTTAAGATTATTGTGGGTTAAGAACTAAATCCCAGTAATTCTTACCATTAGGCTAAAAAATAATAATATGCATTAAAAAAATAAAATCATAATCACAGTTTCAAGGTTTCATTTTCTTTCAGACTCTTCAATTCCAGACCATTAAGTGCTACAGCTTTTCCCCAAGCAATTGAATTAGAGAAAACCAGCATGCACTCTTCTTATCATATGACTCTGCAGAACCTCCTGTGTGATTTAATTCCACTTACAGTTCCAAAAGAGTCTAAATAGACTCAGAAGAAGAGTATGACTCATCCCTGTTTGTGGAATGGTAACTCAGAACGCACTGGGGAATCCCAAGACCCAAATGCAGATTGGCAAACATCAGATTAGCAAATTCAGACAGGCAAGGGTGTCCAAATTGGATTAAAAATACACATACTAGAATGCAAAAATGGAGCCTGAAAGAGCCTTCTGTATTAGCCCCAGCCATTCTGCTATTAGCAAATTCCATGTTATTCTGAAATCCTCAGTAAATATCTATCAATCTGTGAGTTTTTCCAAACTGTTGCAGTATAAAAATCACACTCTGAGTTGTGCAATTTATCAGTGTCAAAAAAGGGTGGTAAAAATCTCACTGACCTGCCTTCATAGAATCATAGAATAGTTAGGGCTGGAAAGGACCTTAAGATCACCTAGTTCCAACACCCCTCCCATAAGCAGGAACACCTCGCACTAAGCCATGTCAAACCTGGCCTTGAACACCGTCAGGGATGGAGCATTCACAACTTCCTTGGGCAACCCATTCCAGTGCCTCACCACCCTCACAGTAAAG